>JANTPZ010014522.1:0-10452 GCA_025593235.1 Vachellia pachyceras
CTCTAAAATCTATTTTTCAAAATGTAGATTTTACCTCAAAATTTATAAAAAAATATTTTTAAAAGATTTCAAAGTAACGTGGAAAAAATTTAAAAACTTATTGAAAGTTTACGGTATAGATATTAAATTTTAATTTCTTTTTTGTTTTTGTCTGTGGTGGGAGGCAGACTAAGGAAGTGGGCAACTTGGTAATTCCAGGGAAGTATGAAGGGTTTTTATGCGGAGGAGGAACGCCATGAAGTGATCAGTCCCATTTTCCCCAAACAAAACCACACATGTGCTCTCTCGTCTTTTTGTTCCACGTATTATTATGGCAGGAGAAGAAAGCCTGCGCCCACGCTCCACAAAACGCGCGTGAGATTGACAGCCACAACCACCCCTTGTGTTCTCTTGCTTGCGGGTGCTTGGGTTGGGTGGGTTCAAGTTTTCATTGAGCCATCTCGTAACTGTCGCCCTAAGCTAACCCAAATGCCTGTGGTAAGTATGAATCTCATAATTTCCTACCAAACCAAAAATTATATAATTTGTAATAAAATTATATAGTTTTGATTCTAATGCACATGAATACATGATTAAGTATGGCATTTTCGAAAAGCTAATGCACATGTATTACTAATAAATAAGTTAACATGTACTAATTAACATTTACATGTTAACTTGTATCAAAAAAAACATTTAGATATTAACTATTTAGATTTTATATTAAGCATAGCAATATGATGATGTAATGAAATGTTGGATTTTTTCAAACGCTGTAGCGCTTGTTTAGGAAGCCATTCTTTCCAACGGTACATGTAAGTCGAGATAAAACCATCTCGAAATCTGTAAAAACCATCTTGAAATCTATAAAAACCATCTTGAAATCCGTAAAACCATATCAAAATTCCCAAAATGTCTCGAAATCTGTAAAATCTATTTTTCCAACGGAGTTCCCAAACAAGCACGCATTGAATTGGAGGCTGTTGGCAGATGATAGGGAGTGTAATGCACGGGCAATGAGTGCAAGTTGAAAAATCCAAGCACCTTATCATTCCAGGGGAAAGGAGCAAAATAAATAAATAAAAAGGAAATAGAAGGAAGGAGGAAGTTACGTAACACGAGCTTCCTGCCCTTAAAACCCACGGTATTCGCCGTTTCCCAGAGACCCTTCTCTCCGTCGCATTAATAAATCGCTGACGTCATCGCTGTCCCCCACACAAAACTGGAAGATCTTTTCCCTCCACAGCATGGGCCCCACCCAGGCTGAACATCCAACCATTGGGCTCCACACCCGCCCCTCCCCCCTCTGACTAACTAGCCTCTAATGATGACGTTGCTCCTTGTTCGCCCCTTCTCTCTCTCTCTCTTCCTTTTTTGCTAAATGGAAAAGTGCAGATTGCAGGGTCTCCTCTGAGCTGCCCGTTTCTGTAGGGGCAGCTGCCCGGTCTAGTGCCAGCAGCTCCAAAGCTGGACACGTGTTATCGCACACACACTCCGTTACATATTACCCGCCACGTCCCCTACCCCTTCCTCGTTTTCCAACTCACTCATTAGTTTTACTATTTCCTCTTACAGTCCCACACATTACTAGATTCCGCTATTATGTTTTATAGTTATCGTTCATCATTATGATCTTATTACTTTCCAAAATTACCCATGTTACTGTATTTCAATATTATGGAAAGGGTACGATTTATATAACAATTGAACGCTCCAGATGCTATTAAATATTTTAGGGAAAAAAAACTAATATTTTGAACCATTTGAGAAATTAAACAACAAAACAATGAACTCTCTGAAACATAATTTTTATTTAATATATATTTTTTAAATTTTTATAAATAAAATATAAATTTCATTTTTATAATTTCTTGATAACTTACTAAATAAAATACGTAGTTATTTTTATATTATATTATATTATATTCCGTCTACATAAATATATAATATAGTAAATATGAGAACTCGGGGGAGGGTTTTTTTTCTTTTTGTGAATTTTATTCCCCCGAGGAAAAAACAAAGTATGGCCGTTTTTCGATATGAAATTGAAGAATCTCAAAACCGTTTGAGAAATTAAACCCAAAAAAAACAATGAAGCATGGCGATCCGTCCAAGGCAGCTTAACTTTTAAAAAAGGGGAAATAAAAATAAAGGAAAATTTTAATTAATTATTTAATAATTAATTAAAGCTAAGCTAAGCTAAGATTCATTTCACCTAGTTACCAAAGAGTGAATAAAGAATTAGAAAGGAACAGCGGTTTCCACAAAAACATGTGTTGTTGTTGTTGCCTATTTGGTGTATAAGATTAAAGACTTTTTTTTAAATGATTTATTGGGATCAGTGAAATAGAAAAGAACCCACCATGATTATTAGTACCATGTTTAATTAGTACATGGTACTAATAATATGTATTTAACCTTAATACATTAAACAAATAAGGAAAATTAGTACGAACATGAGAAAAAGGAAACAAAACGACAAGGTAGGAAATGGAGATTCGATGTGGGGGGAACATCAAATCAATAGGAGTACGTGCCATGAAAAGACAATCTCAATGTGTTATGATTTGGGTTGTGTGCACTTCTTTTTTTTTTGGGTTTAGTGGAAACCTTAATTAATTTTCTTAATTATTACTCATCGTTGCATGCTCATAAAGTGAACCCAATGAGAATGAGAGATTAAAGTGCAAAAGCTCTCCTATTTTTGGGAGAACCATTTGCTTTTCTTTTCTTATGTATTCTCATCTTTTAATGAAAAGCTCACAATTGATTAATTGTTGCTTTGAAAATTGTGGCAATTTCTTGTTGCTTTTCCAAGAAAGAGAAAATTGGTGAATTTTTTAATTTAAAAATTTTATTAGTTTTTAAATTTTATTAATCAGAAATCATTCGACATGTTTTATTAATCAGAAATCATAATAGAGACTTTTCTCTTATTTTCCATTTCAAACGCAATTTTTATCGATGCACCTCTCTGTTTACAATGAATGAAAATAAAAATATACAATGAGATTGGCTCTATCTGCTAAATTGTGAACAGTGTATTATTTTTTTAAGTGTAAGAATTATTAATTACACAGTGGCAATTTTGTATTATTATGTGTTGAGATTGATAAAAACAAAGGGTCAAAGCGAAGCGACGTGCTGAGCAAACTGTAAAAGTGAAAGCTTATAATGAAGGCCTCCTTTAATTTCCTCATCAATTAAAAAACATTATTAGTCACATTAATTATTAATTATTAATTATATTCATTTTCTTTAGCAGAGAGATTGATTATAGTGAATGATTAATTAAAGGATAGAACCGGCAAACAAAATCATTTGAAGTGAATTGAGTAAAGTGAAAAGTAAAAGTAGCTAGCGAGGGCGATGAAATTACTTTTACCAAGCAGGCAAATAATTCCTTCCCAATGTACAAACAGTAAAAAAATGTTTGCTTAATTTTAAGCATATTTATATAAACCATCATGTTTAAATAGAGGAATTAATGAATAAAAGATTCTATAGGTCGGTAAAATTACGATCAGGTCATAACAGTGGTTGGTCTAGTTGTCATTAACAACCTCACCTGCTGTCAATAATAACCGGATCAGCTACTGCTGGACCTGATGGTAATTTTATCAATTTTTGAGACATTTTATTTATTAATTCTTTTTATTCGTACCTAATTATAAATTCCCATATAAATATATAGATTTATCGCATTTATTATAATTATAAACTATTATAAAGCTATAAACAATGCTATCAATAGAGCTGGTAATGCGGGTTGGGCACGTGCCAATATATATTTTATGTATTTTTTTCATCCTAATATTTTTTTACAAAGGAAAAAGTAATATTAAACTCTATTTTTAGGAAATTATTAAACACTTATTCATAGAATTTGAAAGAGAATAGCATAAATATACAATTTTATAAGAAAAAATTGGATAAAAAAGAAAAAAAATTATTTTTTATTTTTTAAAAAAATAAAAAGTTGGCAGGTTGGTGGGTTGCAGGCTAGGATTTTCCAGCCCACCTGCGGACTGGCCCGCTTTACCGGCGACCAATATAAATCGATTGTAACTTATTTTTTAATATAAAAAATAACAGTTAAGCTATACTCTTCCAATCTGTTGAATAAAAAATCACTATCACCTATTTGTTTATTTATGAGACATTTAAGGACGTTTAATTAGTCATGTTTATATCGGGTTTATTTGGCAACGCTTAACTTATATCCAAAAGTACGTTCAACAGTGTTTTTTCATAAAACGAGATAATGTCCTTCACATATTTGCCTCGACTTGCATAAAAATACTTCTCTACCGCGTTGTCAAACCGGTACATCATTATATTTATTACATTCACTTATACTCTCTCCCTTGACATATTCTCTTTCTTTAATATTTCTCTCTATGTTTTGTTTTACTTTTCAACGTGATTTATTCAAATATTTCTTACGGAAATAAATGGAGAGAGCAGTGAATATGTTTTGAAATTAATTTTTTTTTAAATTTACCCTTCTATACCTTATAATTTAAAAAAAAATTAAATTAAAAAATTTATTACCTTTATATACTTTAAAATTTCTTTTATGTTTTACATATTATTTTCACATTTCTCTCTTTCAAATAATATTTGAACATTGATAAAATTGGAAAAAAACCATAAATAACCTTAAGTGATTATAATAGGGATGGGAGTGATACACCAATTACCAATTTTAAAGTATATAGAACTTTAGGCATCCTATTTAATTAACATAGTTTGTTTGTTTTTCCTACATAGATTTTATCGTAATTTTTGCATAAATAATAATTTTACGAAACTGGTCATGACAGAAGAAGCCTCCATCTTTTTATGTTCTTTTATTTAAATTTTTAGGGATGTAGTGCTTTATTTTCACCAATTTTAAGTAAGTTTTACCAAACTTGTAAGTGATTTTGTAATGTACAAAATAAGTATATAAAGATAATTTTATTCTGTAAAGTATTAAAGTAATTAAAACAAAAATGATCCAAAGCCCCCAAACACCCCAGTCTGAATTTTATCCCAATTGTTAAAAAAATATAATAATTATAAATTATTTAGAATTTTACTGTTTTTATTTCAATATTTTATGCTGTACAAATCAAAATCATGCAGTCAAAAGTTGTTTTACTGAGAAATAATTAAAAAAAAGATATTTTTACTTTATGGATAAAGCTCCTCTAAGATATTTAATACATATATATATAAATAAAACTTAGAATAAGCAAATGATAAAAGGGTTAAAGTGTAAATATACTTATGAACTTTTGCCGTGTTCAGTATCATATATTTTTAGGAGAAATAAAAATAGTAAAATATGTATAAATAATCAAAATAAGAGAAAAATCTGCAAGACTATTAAAAATAGTGTAACACTACTACATATATAGATATACAAAAATTAATTGCATATTCCCTGTTTTTTGTTTGCTATTGAGTTCACTTGATTAAAGTTCACTTGAAAGGATTCAGCCTCATCAACTTGCGGGAGATAATAGCAAGTAGCGACAAATTAGAGAGTAATAATTGGTTGACTAGTGGAGGTGAAGTGGGGCCCATAACTTCCAACTTGGCCGTTACAATCAGTTCGTGGTTTTGGCAACTAAATGATTGAGATGTTAGCTGTGGGTCCCTATGATGTGTTTTACAAGTTAGCCCCTCACCTCACTGGCACACCTCTCCAAGCATATACTCATTTATGGAGTGTGTGTCTAGAAACTACGTTATGAGAAATAAGTTTATGGATTTCTAGATGGTTTTAAAAATTTTAAAATAGTTTTTATGAATTTTAAGATGATTTTATCTTAGCTTGTGTGCACCGTCGGGAGAACGAAATTTCCAAACAAGCACAGAGTCAGCAAAATGGGTTAATTTCCATCTTCTATTAAGCGCTCATTTGAGAACGCGGTAGAGAAGTACTTTTTATGTAAGTCGAGATAAATATGTGAAGGAGATTATCTCATTTTACCGAAAAACGCTGTTGAACATGCGTTTGGTTTTTACAAACGCCACAATAAATAAACCCTATAAAACATTTATAGTCCTTTCATCAGAACTAAAGAACAGTTGCTAAGTCATTAAATGTCTATAAAAAATCAAATCCATCCATATTCAAAATAATAAATTATACCCAGTTAAGCGAAAATAAAAAACTTGCATCAAACTTTAAATAGGAATAATTTAAAATATATATATAACTAATTTATAATAAAGACAGTCCATTTCTTCTAAAATGTAACTTTTACCATGAAGAAATATGTACCCATACTAGAACAACCATCCAACTATGTCAGAGCAACAGAAAATATACAGTGGATACCGCCTGAGTAGGGTTGGATACCGCCTGACATTAAAATAAATGGTCTACTAGTTTTTTTTTTGTCTCTTGGCCCTATGAATATTTGGTTGAAACTTTTAATATGTTATAAATATTAAAATTGGTGAAATTGGTTTGATTTTTTTTTGTTTCTAACTGATTGAAGGTTTCATTTTCAATAAACCCAGTGAGTTTCATCTTCACAATATTCAATCTGATATTCCAAGGGGGGGGGGGGGAAGCTAGCTTTGACTCTGTTGTGTGAGATTAAATTTTATATTCATTGCATTAAGTAATGGATAAACCAAATAGTTGATTGCTGGATGATGATTTATTGAAAAAAAAAATTGACTTATGAATTGCAAGAGATTATTATTAATTTAAGAAAATAACTATGGGCTTTCTCGCTCAAGAATCTTTACCTCTAGTTTCTTCATAGCTGCTTCATTTTACTAGTAAAGTTAGATACTGTGAAATGTGTGACAAAATAATATTTTTATTATCATTTGGAGAGGTATATTTGGGCTTATTTGTTGAAGCGTTTAGAAAAATCATACGGACGTTCAACAGTCTTTTTTCGCAAAACAAGATAATCTCCTTCATATATTTACCCCAGCTTACATAAAAGTATTTTTCTACCGCGTTTTCAAACGGGTACTTTATGTCTAACTTTACTTCCAACAAGAATATTTCCAAAAGGAAATACTTGTGTTTATAACAAAAAAAAATAGTGGCCCCCTTTTTAGATACGACAATGAGAAAATATTATATACCATAAAATTTTGAAAAATAACAGACGGCAGTCACAAAAAAGTTTAAATAATTGATACCATATTTATCTGTTGTCATTACAATATATCTGAATATAAATAATTCAATACCTTTAAAAATAATTCATACATGCATTATGAAAACACACACCTATTTAATTTTTTTGGAACAAAACAACTGCTTATAAATAAAGTTGGCCACAAATAAAAAAGTGGTATTATGTCGTGAAATATGAGTGAGAGGAATTTTAAAAATAGATATTATTATCTTTTGCATGTGTTGTGTTTGCAGCCACATGCTACATTATTTACTTGTCGCCACTAAACACTCACATAATCACATTCATAATAGCTTTAAATAATATATACTTATTCCGAAAAAGTTTAATATCCCACTATTTTATTACCATTAAAATACATATATTATTTATTAAAAATCTAATGACTAAAAACATATAAAAATTTCCCTTCTTATCCGTATACACTTGGTTCTTAATATTTTAGGCATGTGCAATAAAACAACCGAAAATTAATTAACCCAGGCCAAAACAGTGTAAGTAATCTGAAAACATGTATTATACTGTATTTTTTAGTTTAATATATATTATAAAAGCCCAAAAGTATTTAGAGAAAGTTAATAAACAACTTGCCAAATCGTCAATGGCATCATTATATGTTTCTTCACATACATGTAAAAGTAAAGATTGTATACAAAGTTAATTATTGGTTTCAATCATAATATTAAAAAAAGTATATTTCATTCTTAAAATGACATGTGCTTTTTTTTTAAAAAAAAAAATTAAGGTGCCCATGGAATTGGAAAAAAATATGGCTTCCGTTAGTGGTAAAAAGTTGAAAATGTTCTGTACAAAGTATAAACAATAAAATTCAATATTTTTAATTTAGTTTTATTGAAGATTTTTCATTAACTAATTTGATTTTTTGTTGGTCTTTGTGCCCATGTTTCTAATTAGGTTATTAGAAGCGAAGTGTGAGTTGGAAGTAAGAATTCTCCAAAATATTAATGTATAAGAAAACACATGACAGAGATTCATATGCCTAATATATATATCATGAAGTTTTAGGTTGATGTGTAATGTCGAATTTTACTAATTTTCTTTTTTTCCATAATACAAATAAAAAGAGAGAGAAGAACAAGGAGGATTTGTCTAGTACTTTTGATAGTCAGAAATCTTAGTAAAATTAAGTTGAAATCGTCATCAATATTTAAGCATCCATAAAAATTATTAAAACACTCGCATTGTTCATAAATAATTGATTTTGGACTCCGTGTATCATAAAAAATCCAACACATAGTTAAATTAAAGAACTAGAATATGCTCTCAATATATTATATATCTTCCTTTTCAAGTTCATATAACTTCAATTGAAACAATTTTATTTAAGATATTGTTGATCATTAAATGTGGGTACATTTTTTAACAGGGATTCAAATTTTATTTCAGCACATTATGAGAAACTAACACATTCTGGGAATCAGAATCCCAAATCCAAACCCGTTGGTAATACATTGGGCCCGTTTGGCAAACTGCCATAAGCCACTTATAAGTGTTTATTCACATAAGTCGAGGCAAATATGTGGAGAAGATTATCTCATTTTATGAAAAAGCACTGTTGAACGTGCTTATGAAAATAAGTCAGGCCATTCCAAACAGGGCTATTGTCATTTTTGTATTGGGAATTGGGAATAGAACGCAACAACGCATTTATTGTGCAATTTTCCGACTAATGCGACAGCCCAAAACTGTTACTTGAGTACCGATCCAATATAACAGAAACCCAGAAGTCAGAACCACCAAAATCTACAACCCAGAAGCCCAAAAAATAAAAGAAACTTACTTTCTTCTTCTTCTTCTTCTTCATCTCTCTCTCTCTATATATATATATATATATCTTCACCTCACCTCACATCACCATTTTTGTGGGTGGGGGAGCACAATATCTTCCATTTTTATATGCACGATATTCCTCTAGTGGCTTTATATTATATCATGGAAGGGGTAGGAGAAGAAGTAGTAGTTTACTTGTACTTCATTTCATTATATCATCGGACCTCAAGTGATAAATTCCATTAGATATATATATATATGTTTATAGTTTTCTAACTCCTTCAAATACTGAAAGCACTGGATTCCTCTTAATGGATTGTGAGTTCAGTAACGTAGCAAGTAAACGTAGGAGGCAGAGTCATCATGAATAAATAGAGAGAAGGTCTCTGCAGATAGAATGAACACCAAACTGCTACCCAACAATGCTCTACCAAGCAACCATGAGCTAATCATATATATTTTTTAATAATATAATCCTCAGGCTGTGTTTTAGATTCCACGTTCTTACTTATTAGTGTGCCCGTTTGGGAAAGCGGTAGAGAAGTATTTTTACGTAAATTGAGGTAAATATGTGAATGAGATTATCTCGATTTACAGAAAAATATTGTTGAACGTGCTTTTAGAGAGTTTATAAATTTTGCCAAATGGGCACAGTATCTCATTTTTGCTTTCAAGATATTGTGAATCGTATTGATGAAGCATATACAGTGTAAGTATGCACGTGGATACTAGTGTCTACTCACTTGAAGAAGAATGGCATCTAGTGGGTTGTTTTTTTTTTTTTGATACAAAAATTTTAGGCAGGGGGTTGGGATCTAGTGGGTTGTTTTATTAAAGGGCTTGGGGGCCATTCCTTTGAGTTGGGTTTTGCTTTTCACCCATAAATCCTTCCTACACGATATGGGTTCGTTTAAAAAACGGTAAAGAAGTACTTTTTTACAAGCTGAGACAAATATGTAAAAGAGATTATCTCGTTTTGCGGAAAAACATTGTTGAACGTGCTTTTTGGCACCTGAGAAGCTTTGCCAAACGGAGCCATAATGTTCTTGTTTCATTCCGCGTTTATTACAGTGTTAATATAAAACTTCAATTCACTTTATTATTTTCACTATTTTCTGAATTTCTAATTTTTCATCTTCATGTATCTTTTATCCATCGCATACCAATACTCTCTCCTATCATTTTTTTATAAGCAACATTCTTTTATTTATGGTGATCTTTTTTATAAGCGACAATATGTGTTTATCTATAATTTAATGCATTTTTTATTTTACCTCTATTTAATTATATGTCTTTTGCATCTCTTTCCTCAACTCATACTCTATTCTACTAATAATCTTCATAAATAATTATATACTTAGAAATAAATTTAGGTCTCTTGTGTATTTATTACTTTTTAATGAAGTTTAACTAACAATATATTTTGTAAAATTTGATAAATATTATTTATAAAAAAACCCGGAGAAGGAGGGAGTATTTAATAACTTTACATGTGGTTGTTGCCTAATTACGAAACAGATAC
>JANTPZ010014537.1:0-10129 GCA_025593235.1 Vachellia pachyceras
AGGACTTGTTGAAGTGATTCAAATTCAAGTTTCCTGAGACCCAGTTGGTGAAAAACTGGATCATCACCAAAGAAATGGAGCTCCAAGCGCTTCTCGAACCCTTCAAAACCTGAAACAGCCATTGGGTTGGGTGCGTATTGCTACGTGGGAAACGGGGATGTAACAGAGTAAAACAGAGCAGAACGTAGGTTTTAGGAGGTGAAGGGATAAAGATGAGAGAGAGAAAAGTGTGATTGGAATGTAGAAGAAGAGGTGAGAGAAGAGATTGGGGTCAATGGGATTTATAGGTGTGAGAACATGAATGAAAGTGTGTATAGGAGGTAGGGAGGGTTTAGAAGAGAGCATGCGGGTGACGGAACCAAGAATCATGATTGTAGGCATAATGAAGTGAATAGGATGATATGATATGCAACAGTTTCTTGGGTTTTCTTTTTCTTTTTTAAAAAATAAACACGAAATCCTCTCTTCCATTAGAGACAGCAATAGGAAACAGAATATATGCCCAAACACATAATTCGTTGGTCCTTTGTCCCTGCCTATTCTATGTATCTATACTGTAAAGATGTTTGATCATGACATGAGAATTTACAAGACCAACATTTAATTGAAATCCACTCCACATGAATCATCTGCCACTAAATTTACAGCTTTCAAGCAAACATAGCAAGTTTTTACTGCAACTCTTTACCTTTCAATGGAAATTTAACTTAAAATCAATACAAAAAATTATAGCAAGTCATCTATTAACAAAAATTATTAAAAATCGACTCATCCACCATGTTCTATTTAATGCATCTAAGTCATATTTTAAGTTGATGGGACCAAATCTATCCAATGTTGGGGGAAACTAGTTATCAACTATAGTCCTATTTAAATTAGTGGTGGAAACTATTTTTTGAACATGATTTATGATCAATAGGTAAATATGTGAGAAGAGTTGTGATTTTTTAACATTTAACGAACCGGCATTATATCCATGTTCTTGGATGGTGTAGTTTTTTCTTTTCAAAGAAAGAACTTTATACCATCCAATGGTACAAGGATCTTCAATCTTGATTTTCAATTTAATCAACTGTCATAAAATATAAATTATATCATTCTATTAATAGACATGAAATCTTCATGTGTTCATGTATCTATCTAAGATATCCATAAATATCCAAAAACTCTATCTTTTCTTTTACTTTCCACCCTCTTTGTCCGAAGATTTTTGGATTAAGGACAGGGGGGCCTATTTTGACTAGAAGGCCTGGTTGACCTGATGCAAGGAAATGACAGACATAATTGTACTGGAAACCATATGGTAAACTTCTTTTTTTCAGAATCACAGAGGAAATTAAAATCCAGCATGTGATGTCCAAAACATGAGTTATTATTCAAAGAAATTTGATTTAATCAGTCAAAATTCAAACACTCAGCATAACTATCTGAATGATAGTTCGAATAAAGCAGAAACACATTCAACACAACTATTTGAATGATAGTTCAAATAAAGCAGAAACATAATCATAAACCGAGCTAGATGTTCCGCAGGACAACAATGATATGTAACCACGGCTAACTGTTGTGCAAGACAATTATTAGCTTGCTGTAGGTAATTAACCCTTTTCAATTAGAGCTATATTGCTAGCAATAATTAGAGGTTATGAACAGAGCACAATATACTTATTTTGCAATCAAAATAAAAAAATTTGAAGTAAAGGATCCAATTGCTTGGGACTGCGTGTAATATGAGCACCCCTTAATACTGATAATGGCTACTGCATAATGGAAAAAGGAGAAAACAACTCAGCTGATGGAGGCAGTGTTGTCCAATCCAAGGAGAGCAGGTGTTAAACTGACGTGCCCAAAATGCCATCCATTTTTTTGAGTTAGAATGATAATTGTTATTATGCCGAAGAAAATTTATTAAGGACAAAAAAAGGCAATGCAAAAGGAATCAGGCGTGGCAGAAAAATAATGAGAATATCCATGAATTGGGGGAGGCCCGTACGTGAAATGAAAAGCACTTGCATCATTTTTATTCTTCATGCAATTCCATGTTGCTAGGTGGCATTATCATTATATTTATTTATTTTAGTGGCTTGTTTTCTGTATTTACCAAGGCATGCATGCACTGTTGATAACCATGTCAAATTTTAAATTAAAAAAAAAGGATGCTCTTTACCTTCCAAGTGATTAGCCTTAAAAGGTATAGGGTTTAGAAAGTAATCAAACAACGCTTTATCATTATGTTAACCGGAAGGTTTAACCTTTTTAGGTTGACAAGATCTTTTGTCATAATACGAATACATATGATTCTAACCGCTAGGCATATCGCATATTGCATGTTCTTCTTTAACTAAACCCCAGCTCAAACTGTCGAACACAACTCTCTTCTAATTTGGTTGACATCAAGTTGATTTGGATCATAATGCGGAATTTAACAAGGCTAGGTTTGTGAGGAAGGGGAACAGTAATTTTGAAGTAAAAGGGAGTAATTATTGCTTGATCGTCTTTAAGAGGAAGTTTTGGCAGCTGGTCTCTGCCTACAGCTAAAATGACCCTCTCCATCATATTTGTAATCTTCTTGGCTTTCAATTTAAGAGTACAGTCAATATTATATTAATAATTCTACACAATCAACATTGGAGAAGCTTCCCCTTTTTCCAGTATATATATGAGTGGACATAATTATTTGAAAAAGAATGAGAAAGAGAGAAGACTAACCAAACGGTAGAAGGAGGGGGGGGATTGAATAAACTAAATTTTTGGGGGTAGAAAAAGATGGGAGAGCAATGATGAAAATTTGTGAGTTCAGAATAAATTTTTGCAGTTTTAAGAGGTAGAAATGATGCAGAATGTATGGCGTCATGAATAAATCTGATGGGTGTGGCTGGCAACCTCCATTAGTCCATTATGACCACAATCCACCTCTTTGTGATGCACGCGCACCACCAAACTCAAACACTATCTCCTAAGCCACACTTTTGCTATCTTACTCTCACACGCAAGCCAGCCCTAGCATACCAACACAGACACACAGAAACAAACACTCGCACTATTCGCTTATTAAACTCTTCCCCTTTATCTTCCACACTCATCACAAGGGGGAAAATATAAAATGGTCAACCACTTTGCAGAATCAAATCTCACTTAAAAAGTCTCAAACTACAGACTCTCAACGAAATCCCAAATTCCCCACCTTTTCACATCAAAAATATCAAGCCAAAATCCTGCTTTCTTGCATTAATCGCTGGGTATTTTGAAGAGACAACGAAATGGATTTTTATAAAAGAGTAAAAAAAAGATTTTTTTTAAAGAATTGAAATCCTCAAGAGTTCTGGTCCCACTAAAAGTGGTCACCTTTATAAACCCAACAAGCAAGCCTGAAAGCCACGTCCTCCTCCTCATTCCGTAGCTTGAATCATAATAATAATGCAACCACAAACCCATGATTGGTCCCACTATGCGCCCCCCGACAACCACCATTGACGGCCCCACAGGAATACACATCATCTAGCATGTGTCCCAACTTCATGGCACACCAGGACCCATCTCTGCTCGAAAACTTAACTAGATTTGAAGGACATGCTGTCCCCACGAAGCCCTTGGCTGCAAGACAATAGCAATAGTTGGTGAGAATGAAGCGGGATTTAGCCGCCATACTTGCTCCCACGCGCATCAGTAGTTTGGCACACATGTGCAATTTGGTGTATATTTGGGTCAGTAAGGGAAAAAATTTTTAGTGTGCACTATGAACATCCCAGAAGTGCTACTGTACCATGCGCACAACAAAAAAAATGGCAAAATGCTAGGATTGGAGCCCACCATGGCTTGGCTGCAGCTCTAGTTTGGGAAAAAGGGTTCCTTCCTTATCATGTTTTTAATATGAGTTAGTGCTCACAAGCCATGAAGGTTTTGGCTTCATTTGATACGTCCTTCTCAAGTTTGTCAGGGTCAGAGAGGTGCCAGTGAGTAGTAATGGCTTAGTTAAATCAAATGGATGTGGTCTGATGTGTCATAGTCCTTTTTTTATATTTTGCTTTTCTTCCTCCTCTATAAAAAGATAATGAGCAATGCAAGTGCAACACAAACAGGACTTTAATCCCGTGCACTTAGTGATGGTAGCTATTGGAGGAAAATGAACAAACATGTGGTGGGCAAAAGACCCCCCTCATAATGTAGCTTCTTCATATTTTAATTCTATCTACAGGACTCGGGGTATTAATTGATTGGAAGACTTGAATATAGCAAGCATGTATAATCTAAAAAGAATCTTGATGATTATACAGACACGCTTGATAAAGGAAATCTCAGAAGGGAGATGAACCATTTCTTTATGTTTTTATCAGTACGTACATGAACTTCACAACATCAAGAAGAATGGTATTATTATCAGCAGTCAGTGTCAGTCTAAAATCTAAAAACTATAATAAAAAGATGCTACCATGAGAATGATTCTTCATAGTTGTGCCGATATTTTTTGAAGCAAACAAGACACGTTTTAAAACTATTTCAAGTGGCCAATCTCTTTAGGAAGTCCCCACAATCACAAATAACAAATACAGGGGCACAGAGAGAGAGAGAGAGAGACAGACAGACAGAGGAGTACCTCAAGCCTCAAGGTGACCAAATAATTTGAGTTCCCCAGCAATATTGTTCAACATGATGCCTCGAGCCCTGCCAATGCCACAGCTAAATCTATCTCGGAAGATGGAGATCCAGTGAGGAAGAAAGAAAAAGGCAATTTGTATATGATAATATACTCAAAAACATCATATCTGTCGTGCCTTTGCCCCCAAGTTCTTCTCACACTTCGAATACAAACAGATCTCTCTCTCTCTCTCTATGTGCCTGAAAAATGCGAATTTTCCTTGAATAGTGATCGCTCCACGCAAGCATCATTCTGGTGCGTGACCTTGTGTTTTGCAGTCTCGCTCGTTTACTTTTTCCTTACATGAATGCCACCTAAAGAATTGAGAATTCCCTATTCCCCACTCGATCATGCCCACTACCATCGGCTCACCCACTAACGCTAACTCGCTTCACACTCCATTTCAAACTCATCCTCCATCATGATATATTTTGCGTTTTTATTTAAAAAAATATTCTTAAATATAAATTATCCTTAAAATGTACACATTTCTTCACGAAAGCGATCATGGTTGAACAATATTAATGGGTGTGTTTGTGAAAGCTTCTCAATACCCCAAAAGCACGTTCAATAGTGTTTTTCCTCAAAACGAGACAATCTCCTTCATACATTTACCTCGTAAATGGTAAAAGTATTTCTCCACCACTTTACCAAACGGATCCAAAACATAAGGTAAATGTAAAAACATGCTTCGGAAGTTTTTCCATATAAATAATATTTAAATCTTTATGAAACCATAAGAATCAAAATCATAAATTTAAAATTTGAGGGATCAAAACTAAAATTGATATAAAAAACCAAAATTGATATGATCCGGGGGATGGAAAATGATATTAACCCAAATCTTTAATTAAACACAAAACAAGAAAGATGGGTTTTTTTTTTTCAGTGAGTTGAGTTTCAAAGTCATCTTGTTAGATAGCTACTTAATGCCTGTTTACCAATAAAACCTCATATCAAATTTTAAAATCGTAGTTAATTTATAGTATCAGCGAGATACTATTATTGTTTTTTATAATGTTGTGTACACTATTTCTCTTTTTTCCATTTTTTATTAATACCATTAATATAAAACTCATTTAACTTTTGTTGAAAAAATTAAAAAAATAAATGCTTTACTTAAAAGTATTTATTTATGCGTATTATTATATTATAGATCAGTTTATAAATAAGACAAAGTAATTTATATAAAAATGATAAATAAAAAGACTTTAAAGTAATGTATTTAATTTTTTTAATATATTTAAAAAATAAATTGACTCTTATATTCAAAACGTGATTAGTTTAAATTTTTGAATGATTTTATTTTGAATAGGAGGACTTGGCCGGTGAATTTTTAATTATGGCCAAGTGACCTATAAATGCTTTAATTATGGGTTGATCCTCATGGAACTATATGCATAGAGTGAATGGAGTTTATTCAAGAAATTGTGATCTTTACCATTTTTTACTGATGTACAAATATACTTTATTAAAGGTAATTACGTTCCAAACAATGAATATTCACATATCTACCTCAACTTGCATAAAAATGTTTTTCTACCGCGTTCACAGACATGCACGTTATCATTGTGGGCTAATTGTTGGACTAGATTGTTTGGGTTTGAAATGTGCCCAAGGGTTATGTGTTATTTATTGATGCTTTGTATAGAATCCGTGAAGGGGTTCTAATCTTTTTAATAATATATTTTCTACCATATTTAACCTTTAATTATAAAGTTCAGTTCTTTTCTATAATATACATATAACTGTCGTGTATTGCTTCGTATGTTTCATACATATAACTTAGTCATAAGATTTCATTTTTTAGATTTTTTTTAATTGACTTTGAATTGTCATAATTCATATTCATTCTCGTTTGTATTAACTTTTGCAATAATTGAACATATCCTAAGTAAAGGGAGAATCCCATATTAATTCCTTTAAAATGTATAAATCCAAATCAATGATTCTAATCCCACTAATCCCAAATTGGTACGGAGACATCAATATGGAATTTAAGGACTTTGGGATGTGGTCATGCATGCATAAGATCAATTCATGTTGAGCACCACCAGTAGGAAGTTATACATTTATTATTACATATACGTGTATGTTTGGGAGAACTTTCTTCCAACGGTGCACGCAAATTAAGATAAAAAGGATCTCGAAATCTAAAAAAAAGCATTTTGAAATCCGTAGAGAGTATCTCGATATCTGTAAAATTATATTGGAATCCGTAAACTCATTTCTATCGACGGATTTCCAAATGCACACAGAATTACATATTAGTCTTTCAATATTTGATATAAGATATATTATATTTTAATAAAAAAATTAACTAAAAAACAGCTGAAAAATCTATACATGTCGGAATGTCCCTAACCTAGCTAGTTGCTTTCCATGAAAAGGTTTTGACCTTAATCACTAATATTGAAGAAATCTTAGACCTTTAATTAGCGTATATTATTATTATTATTATTATTAATTTTGATTGCTCACCCACATCAGTGGATTGCTGAGTCAATGCTGACATAAGCATGGTGTCATTCTACTATTAGAAGAGAGCTTACAAACGTGTGTGTCTTTGTATTTATGCATATATTATTTTTTCCTACTTATCTGCCTTATAATAAAAAAAAAATAGTTTACAGATAATGCCTCACAAATTGATGATGCTCGCATCTAACATTTTTTTTTTTACGATAGATCCTATAAACATTGTTATTTTTAAAAACATAGATGCACCCATATATGATATATATGCAGTATGATACCATATATATATATATATGCGTGTCTTGTATGCGTTATACATCCATCCATATATTTCAATTCAATTTTTTTAAAGTAAAGAAAACTCTATGTTTGATGCTATTTTGTTCCTATATGTAATCACTCATGAGAGGAAAGCTTTTTCTATTTATAAGTTACTTGTACGATACTTACTTATTACCTTTTGTTTCAATTTTATTGTTATTTAATTTCAATTGAAAGTAGTTGAATGGAAGAGAGAGGGAAGGATAATTGGTAAATGTATATAGAGAGACAAAAATTCTATTAAGGGAAAATGTAATTTTTTAATTTAATTTAGTGCATCATTTGATATAAAAAATGAGGTACAGCATTATTGTAGTTTGAGAAGGCGGTGGATAGGTGTTTTCATATAAATCGAGGTAAACATGTAAAAAAATTTAATTTATAGAAAAGTGCTGTTTAACGCGCTTTTGAAAGATATAAAAAGCTTACCCTAACACCTACAATTTAGATATAAGAAAAGAGCGGTATGTTGTTTTTGAAAATGAGAAGAGGAGTTTTGTATGGCTGGAAATTATATAAGGGGGCTGCCTTTATTTTGATGATTAATTTCCTTGTTGCTCTTACATATAAATTATTGCATGAATATGTGCGTGCCCTTATTTTTAAATTTTAAAAATTGTCATATTTAATATGCGGTGCACTGAAAATCAGATATATGTCGTTAAATAGGTTGAAGGTGGTATGTGGTTTAAGAGTCACTAGCCTAATTATTGCTAAATCCCGGTGTCATGATTAGAATAATATGAGTCGACAAAACAAAAGAGCAAAATAATATAAGTTAATTAAAATATATTAAATATGCAAACGCTAAGAAGACTAATATTCAAATAAAAAGGTATTAATATGAGATTGAGTCTAGTGGAATGAATTTATCCCTTACAATGTGGTAAACTAATGATCATATTTGATATGAACTAAAAGATGTATACAATTTAGTGCTGGCCGATTAGTCTCTTAAATATGATTGCATTCAATGGAAATATATACGTGATTGTAAAAAAACATTAATCGACTAATAAATGAAACGTTCATATATAAATCACGCATAATTTAACAAAACAGATATTAGGCTTGTCTAAGACGGTGTTGTGAGAGCTGTGTTCACTTAAATATAAATAAAAATTCTCTTACATACTTACCTTGTGGATCATAAATTATATTGAAAATGTGGTACTAATCCAAACAAAGTATAAATACAATAAACCTGCTATTTTTTTTTATAAAGATAACATCCAGGTCAATTAACACATTCAAAACTCTTCATGGAACTCACTAATTCATGTCTAACTAGGGGATTGGGTTTAATTCAATGCTTACATGTATTATATCATACATACATACATACATATATATTTATAGACACATACACCCCATCTGATTGTTGTTAAATTTTTCTCAAAGATTTTCTTTGGTCAAAATTTTCACATTAAAGGCAAATTGCTTATGTGTCTGTTTAAATTAGGAGTAGAAACCACATCTCCAACATATTTATGGTCTGTGAGGTAAATATATTAAATGGGTTTTGCTTTAACTCACGTGGACATGCTTTTATAACGTCATGGCAAATAAGTCATATTCTCTTATTAAAAGAAGCTCAATAATAAAAACAAATCACTATTATTGTCATTACCATTGTTAATGAAATAAAATGATACTATGAAAAATGAAATAAATTGATGATAATCCTAGTCTCAAGCAAAAGAGCAAAACAAAAAAATCTAAGTTGTTTGACCCTCTTTGCCGGCTACGACCTAAATTAGTCCAAAATCGTTTTCCGACAATTTATCTCTTCCATAAACTCGCTTGCCCCTAAACCCCTTAGATATCATATTACATCTTTATCATCAGATTTCGATCAATCTCCATCTCTCGTTCCAAACCATTTTGTATCCTTAACTTCCTCAAAACCTTACTCCTCTCCTTTTAGAAAACAATCGCACAACACCGACAATAAAAAACAAACAGAAAGAGGTCAAGGGGAAAAAACAATTCTCTTGGAGACAGGATGGCCTCTCTTCCTCTACTCTTTGGCCTCCTGTCCCTCATCCTACTCCACCCCATCACCTGCGCCTCCGCCAGCCGCCTCGGCCGCATCCTCCAGCGACGTTCCTACCCCTCCGACCTCCCTCTCTTCCGGGAAGCCCCCGCCTTCCGCAATGGCGACGAATGCGGCTTCATGGAAGCCGACCGCATCCACGTGGCCATGACCCTCGACGAAAACTACCTCCGAGGCACCATGGCCGCCGTGCGATCCATGCTGCAACACTCGACGTGCCCGGAAAATCTCTCCTTCTACTTCCTCTCCGCCCACGACGACCCTGAGCTCTACAATAGCATCAAATCCACCTTCCCTTACCTCAACTTCAACATCTTCCTCTTCGATTCAAATCGTGTTGAAGGAAAAATCTCAAAGTCCATCCGGCTAGCCCTAGACCAACCATTAAACTACGCAAGAATCTACCTAGCAGACGCTTTACCGAAAGAAGTAAGACGCGTGATCTACCTAGACTCAGACCTCATCGTCGTCGACGATATAGCCAAGCTCTGGGGTGTAGACATGGAAGGGAAGGTCGTCGCGGCACCGGAATATTGCCGCGCGAACTTCACGGTGTATTTCACGAACAATTTCTGGTCAGATCCTCACCTAACGAAGACTTTTGAGGGTAGAAACGCGTGTTACTTCAACACGGGGGT
>JANTPZ010014553.1:0-10069 GCA_025593235.1 Vachellia pachyceras
CTTTTAGTTCCTCATAGGTGATTGTACCACTGTTGTCGGTGTCCATATTGGTAAACATTGCCTTCAACCCCTGGATCTCTTCTTCAGAAAGATTTTCAGCAATGACCTAAAAGAATTTAGCATCATAAACATGAGACTATATGTTATTTTTCAGACCGTGAATTGCTGTCAATCATTGCTACTTTCAATTGGTTCAATCCCTTCCTTCTTAACATCATGCGGCAAACAGCACAGTAAGTGGTAGGTGGGAGATCAGGGGTTTGATCCCACTTACAACCTCAAACTGTTAGTGCTTGCTTTCTAATCTTTTTTTTTTTAAAAAAAAAAAAAGTTACCCTTTTCACGACTTGTGGATTAACTCACCTTCAGGGCAAGTTTCTTTAGCTTATTCATTGCTCTGAATTGCTTCAGTCTGGAAAGGACCGCACTATCTATTGGCTTGTCAGATGCATTTCCATCTTCTCTAATCCATGGGTGGTCTATCCAGCCATATAACATGTTAATTCAGTAAGTTGAGAAATGGATACGAATCAAAGAAGATATTCAAGAACAGTGTTAATTCATATGACAGTGACAGTAATTAGAATTCAGTAACCATCTAGGATTTACTCATAACAGATGCTAAGTTGAATGCTCGATGACAGTATGTTCATAAACAACTTGTGCCTGTATTTCCGTAATCTTAGAACTCTCACATGTAACAAGTATACATGTGGATCAGACTCATGAAATGATTTCATGAGAACTTTTCAAGGCCAAAAATCACATAGGTAGAGAATGATGACATTCTAAAAATCCCTCTGTATGTGGAAGGTAACAGTATTGTGAAGCAATATCACAGAGAACAAACAGAAGTTACATACCAAGGACCTGAGCAGAAGTGATGCGCTTTTTCGGGTCTTGTGTCAGCATCTTACGAACGAGATCCTTGGCGCTGTCTGATATGTTCGGCCATGGCTGACTTTCAAAATCAATATGACCTTCTAAAATGGCATCAAATATTCCTTTTTCTGTCTCTGCAGTACATATGTAATAGAAGTTAGTTAAGCTATAAAACTAATGGATAAAATGCAAAGTATGGAACCATAGGCTCAAATTAACACGATAATCCCATTATGGCAAGGAAAGCCGCAGGTTACCAGCCCAAAAAGGAGGTACTCCACTGAGTAAGATATACAATATCACTCCTGCGCTCCAAATGTCGATTTCCTTCCCATATTTGCGCAGTAGGACTTCAGGAGCAACATAATAAGCACTCCCAACTATATCCCGATAAACCTTTCCTGAGGAGAATTAATTTATGATGAGATAAAACATCTTATCAGAGAAAAAGGTAACTGCCAAACATGATATCTTGAATTAGAGTACTAACGGCCTAATATTACAAGTGGGGCCGAACCCATAACCATCCATTTACAGGAAGCTTTTATGCCCCTAGGCTACAATGGCACAGCCAAACATAACAGAAATGCACATTTTCTTTGTAAATTTCGACCATGACACGAGACACCTTTCAGGTTAAGCAGAGCCCTCAATTCATAAAACATAAGATCTTGACTTGTATGACACATGGAATGAATGAGAATACTTGGTTCTAGTTCTGTTGATCAACCATCTCAGTTGACTATTGTTGTGGTTCACAGACATGGCTTTTTATAAGATTAATTATGAATAAGATGGAGTATCTGGATGCATATTTGCCTACCATCTCAGTTGACTAACAAGTTGCATTATATATTTTCCGAGCAGAGATAAGACAGAGAGGTGAAAGGTCAACTCAAGCAGAAAGCTCAAGAGATTCTGGTAAAGTTGAAGGCTTAATTTGTCTAGAGGAACAAATCTAATGACTAAAAACCAAGCAAATATTTTTCTGCACCAACTCGTAAATTTATTCTAACAGATGACCAGCGATTGAGAAGAAAATTTTACCTTCCTCGATGAAAACGGACAAACCGAAATCTGTGGCTTTGAGAAGTGCCTTTTCATCCTTACTGGACAACAAGAAATTCTCAGGCTTGAGATCTCTATGCATCACACCCATAAAGTGGCAGATATGAACAACATTAACAATCTGTCTACATATAGAAGCAGCAGCTCTTTCACTGTAATGTCCCTTGGCGATAATCCGATCAAAGAGCTCGCCACCTGCACACAGCTCCATCACAAGATGAACAGAATTATTATCTTCATAACATAAGCACCTTTGAACTCCACAATATTGGGCTGCCCACTCAAATGCTGCATAATCTGAATCTCCCTCTTCATATCTTCCTTATCAGCTCTGCTTGTAAGCTTCCTCTTCGAGATTGACTTGCAAGCGTATGGTCTACCGGTTGAAATCTCAGTGCAGAGATAGGTCACACCAATTTGACCCCTACCCAGTTCTTTCCCAATCCTGTAAAATTGCTTCACATCTTCAAATTGCTTCCCCAGAATCGTATTGTGGCTGCCTGGCTTATTAGGATTTAGCCTAGAAGAGGGCTTTTCGGGTAATTGATACGGCTGATGAGAAGTCGGTTTCGATTGATTGGGTTCATGGGTTTTGTAATTCTGCGCTCCTCTGTATCCATTATGTTCTCGCTCTGAATCATTGCTTTTACTCGAACACAGACCCATTTTCTGATTGAGATGCTCAGAAGAAAAACCTCTCGGAAGCTGATTCAGTTGAGAACAGGTGGGAATTCAGAGAACTGCAAGAAAAAAGGGTTAGATCGGAAATCTGGATACCGATACGGATCGTTGCGAAAGTCAAAGAAACGGTGATTAATCAGAGGAGCAAATTTGAGTAATGGAGACAATAAGAAAGAGTCAAGGAAACCCCCCCGGGGGGGTGGTTGGATAAAGACGAAGATGCGAAGAAGGCGAAGAGACAAAGAAGGAATAGCCAAGTTTGATCCTGAAAGGAAGAAAAGGCTGAAGAAGAAAGGGATGAAATTGAGAGAAGTATAGCTTTTTGGAAGGTGCGAAAGTGGAAGAAATGAAGGAAGGAGGAGGAGGGGGAGAAAACAATGTGAAGAGAGAAAAATAGATGAAGTAATAGTTCTCACAAGAGGACAGAACAGAGCCTCCATTAACACTTGTTATTATAAGCAGAGAGAATTTAGAAATAGCGCATTACTTTGGAGTCGGCACAAAACAAGATCATTATCTTAGCTTGATTTTTAGTGTCAGTTTCCAAGTCCTATACTAGAAGAAGAAGGAAGAAGAGAAAATGACAAGGAACGCGTTAGAGAGAGAGAGAGAGAGGTTTTAACGCGTGGAAGCAACTGGGCCAGTTTTGACTTTTGGGCATTGACCGCATGTGAAGACTCGGGGAGAAGTGAGCGAAAGGAAAATTAGGGGGAAAATTTCATGAAAAATCTTAGATTCAAAGTTTATTAATGATAATGATTTAATATATTTTTTATATATGATAAGTCTTAATACTTGGATTCAGGTATTTCCAATTAATAAAAATTTTTTAAGTATGAGAATTCATTGATTTTTTAAATTATAAAGGGGGCATTACATCGGTCTTGAATAAAAAAAATTAGTTGTAAGTGAGATTGAAAATAAAATTATAATAATGAGATTCACAATAAATTTTAAAATACAAGTTAAATTTATTTGCATTAAGAGTATTTAAACTATGTTGATTAAAATTAAAACTTTCAATACTCTATCAAAATCAACTTTTCATATTAAATTTTATATGTTAGATATATGTAATAGAAGGGGTGATAAACAATTGGGAGACTTTGATAGATTATAAACATGTTTAGCTGTCACCTTGACTTGCAATCTATTTAAGCCTATTTAAAATTAAAAACTCTAGCAGATAGAGGCCAAGAGTAATGCCAATGCCATCAATATAAAAGATAAATAAATTAATACTTAATGAATGTTTGGAAGGATTGAGGCAAATTCAGTTAGTCTCATTTGTATAGTTTTGATTATTAATATAATTCCCATTCATTAGAAAAAAGAATTCTCTTAAATGCATTCAATAATTCTGTGGTGCATCAATAACTTGTAATATTTTTTTCACTTGTGTTTAATTCCCTCAAAATATTTTTTATGCCTCAATGTTGAGAGTGCTAAAAAATGTTTTAAAGTGCTATACGCATATGAAAAAATAATTCATGGTACTATATGTTTCTGAAAATAATTTAATGCACAACAAAATACTTTAGACAATGAATATATATGAAAAGTGTTTAACCCTTGAAAAAAAGTAACAAGACACCTTTAAGATGTGGATTAGTGTAAGAAAGGTTTTATAATTAGAATTACGAAATGACAGCTTTTAATCTATAGGTATCATGGTAAAAAAATCAAATTTGACCAACCGGTTCAAATCGAAAACCAATGAATAGGCTGTCGGTATGTTCCAAATGGAACGATCAACCAGGAATTGATCAACCCGGTCAAAATCGGTTATGACCTGATCATTAGGTTTACTTTAAAAAAAAATACTTGTTCAAGACTAAAGACACTGAAAAATGGAATGGGAGTAGGAAAATGTGGTTAATTAATTTTGAAAATAAATATGGTAATAAAATTAACATCTAATTCTCTATTTTCTATTTAAATAAATTTACTCACGAAGAAATAAAACAAAATTAATTTATTTTATCTTAATTTTTTATCATTTATATTTAATTAAACACTTAAATTTAAAATACACGTAAAATAAAATAATATTCTAAGTTTTACATATTAATTTTTATAAAATAAAATCTAATCCATTAAATTTTATTATTTTAATATAATCATTTTGACTCATCAACTTTTGAGTCATTATTTCACCTAATTTAATATCCAATCTGATCTTTTAAATTCACACGTTTTTCAATTAGGTGAACATGGGAAGATGAGTTAGTTGAATGGGGTTTGTACGTGTTTAAGAATTTGTTGAGAGAATAATTTTACAAATTTTAAAATAAATACGTGAGAGAAATTTTATTTTATGATCGGAAATTACTTGTCTGACACACACATCCAAAGGTTTAATTTGATTCAGCGAATTCCAAATAGCAAATGGTTATTGGGTGTGAGAAAGCGATGATGTGACCACAAACAAACAAAAAGGAAAATTATTGAGGCAAATAGTTGAATCATCTCCCAGATATTCATCTGTCCTTTTTTGAAGGGAACAAATTCTAAAGGAATAATTATTCAGAGGTTTTAAATAATGAAAGATATTATAAATGATTCCAAAAAGTTATAAATGATTGTTGTTTCACTTATAAATTATGCCTTTTAACTTCTCACTAACAATTTTTTAGGATTATTTTATAATAAATTCCCTTACTTAGGATCTCTAAATAATTCTCCCAATTTTAAAACCAGAAGCGTGCATGACGTCAATCCGTAAATTACGCAAATTATTTATAACCCGACATGTTCGGACCTCTCTCAATCTTATTGACCAAGTGGACAGCCAATAATACGCGAATTTGATCAACATAGTTATTGAAATAAATATATATGCATGTGACAAATCAGAGAAAGAAGGGAGAAATCAGGGAAAATTTTTAAATGATTCCTTTTTTTTTAAATTTTATTGATAGAAATTTGAAAAGGACGTAAATTTTAGTTCCATCTCATTAATAAAGTTCTTAACTAGAGATCTTCCACTTACTTTTTTTAAAAAAATATTGGCTTAATTGGGTTGAGAAATTACAAGATTTGAGTGTTTAATTTTGTAAAAAATATATGACACTAAATTCCATTAATTAAATCCCACAATATTCAAATCTGATCAATAACAAGGCAGTTCTATTAAAAGGACATAGAAAAGAAAATTAAAGAGAATATAATAATAAATTAACGACTAAATTATACATTTAGTTATTTAAGATTATTTCAAAATTCAGTTTGATCATTTAAATTAAAAAGGTACACCTTAGTCCTTTTATCTTAATGACATTAGTTTATTTTAATGAAAATGGTTGACTAGCTAAATTTAAATACCGATTCTACAATGAAATAATAAAATATGCTTAAAATTTGATTATTCTCAATATAATCATTTTAATATTTTAAAATTTAATCATTTTTATTATTATTATTTAACAGCAGAATCACCGTTTAATATATTAAATCAACCTTTTTTTATTAAATGAAACTAATTGTATTAAAGAAAAATGATTAAAATTGTGCTTTTAAAATTTAAAGGACTAAACTGAAATTTACTGTAAATTTAAAAAACTAAATACATATTTTAACATAAATTAAAGCCGGTCACTTAAAGCTAATTCAGCTGATAAAGGTTGAGTAGAATACAAATAGAGATAAACTGTTCTACACTAACAAAAGAAACAGTTTGAGTCAAATCCTTATGCTTAAATGACACTAAAATCATTCTTCTTAATTCTTTTGAAACATGGGGTTGTGAGATTTAATTCTTTATAAATATAAGTGTGAGTTATAAGACAGACACAAAAGAATGTCATGTGGGCATCAACATATTTTATATCTAACTTTCTGTTTAATGCACAGATATATAAATAAATGAAGATGATTAATATTATAACTAGACGCATTTTAATTGGATAACAAGCATATATTATTAGGTGTTTTGTGTAACCCCCTAACAATTTAACCATATATTATATTCAAAATTGATTATGTAACTTGTAATCCCTTTTGATACCATTCGTAATTATAAACAAACAAGACATTTGAACACAATTAATTATTAAATCCTCAAGGTCCAGGGTACAAAAGTTATAGGTGAGACACCTATCCCACAGACCATTCACAATTCACAATATCATTTCGACTCAGGGCACAAAACTCGCCCACAAGTCACCATCATCAATCACAAAAACTAAAACAATTATTAATAATCCCATTAACCATATATTCCTTGTAACAATCCTTAATATTTCACACATACCACAAGACAAATTATTACTAAGTATAATTTCACAATATAATCATATAGGTATAATCAAATTATGCAATCCCTATAAGTTTGGCAATATACATTTCTCCTTATTAAGCCTACAGTGATATCTACTATCAAACTGTTGGCTCCTTCCCTTCACGCCTCGGACCACTAAATTCCTCTCCTGAAAAAAATATATATCGATAGGGTGAGACATAAGGTCCCAGTAACTAATAATCAATTCATAGAATATACAATACAGGATTATAAGTCAGTGAAGCAGTGCTAATATATAATATTCAAACAAAATTAAGGTTTTTCAATCAATACATTCGGAATGCATAAATGATCCCTCCAACCTACTCCTCCATATTACTCCATCACGACTCCCCACTTGCGTGTGAGTCACAATAAATCATGGCCTCCCTCCTAGGTCTAGGCCGACTCCCCACTTGCGTGTGAGTCACAATAAATCCTGGCCTCCCTCCTGGGTCTAGGCCAACTCCCCACCTGAGTGTGAGTCACAATACAACCAACCACTATGATCAGTAGTGGGGCAACCGCGGATACATTCACAACACAATACACAAGTCCCATCATCACAAAATCACCCAACTACTTCCATGCACCTAATATGTCTCCCCACAAATTCATAAATTCATGATATGTTACAGGTAAAGGTAATTATAAATAGCTCATCAGACATATCTCTAAGCAAAACATATCATTTATATATATAAAGAAAATACTTCCCACTTCACTAAAATTGAATATATAAAAATAGGAATAAGATTCGTAATACATAATTAAGGTATCGAAAATACCTTACAATCCATGCAAAGCATATAAAATGAATTAACATCGGTTACCTCAACTCCAAGATGCTCATAAGTTCAAACTCCAAAGCACCAACCACAATCAAATTAATCTAATTGATCTCAGAATGAACTTCTACACCCGAAGGAGCACCTGGCGCCGCGAAAAGGAGAGGAGAGAACGAATGCTAACCCTAGCTACTGTGTGTGACGCGGCGTGGATTTATAATATATACACACATGGCAGCCTTTTCCGTTTTCTCTTTTCATTTTTTTTTTGTTTTATTAATATACATATATGCGTTCGCAGCAACCGTCCTGATTCCCTTTCTTATTATTATTATTATTATTATTTTATATATATTGGTTATCCAGTTATCTATATATATTCTATATATCTATTTCTTTTCTTTTTTTATTATTATTTTTTTATACACACAATATCCTACATAATCCTAACTGATTTGTATTATCTTTCTCAAGATCAGCTTATCATTTTGTATATCTTATACAAACACATATATTTTGTATATATTATCGACATATTCTTATATATTATATTATTTTTTATAAAAATAATTATTATTTTTCTTTTTATTCATTATTTCTCTAATTCATGTCTCAAGGATACTATCTTTTTGATTCAAATGATTATCTAATAAATTATACTTAAGTAAAAGTATTAATTCTGAGTAACAGTTAAATCTTCTAAATAAATAATTATTTCACGATAATTATTAAACCCTCTCAATAAAAATTTAGGATGTTACATTTTATTTATCAGTAATGCTTATGTCTTAGCCCAACAAAGTGGTTTGATTCATATTCATAATTTCATATAACATAACATTAATATAAATTTTCCATAATATTAATATGCCACACAATAATTAAAATGAAAACACGTAAATCAAATATCTTATATTCGTTATTTCAAGTTCTCCGATCAAGATATAGTTATGCATTTTGTTCTTAAAATAATGCATGAATTGCAAAATTATATATATAGTCACAATTAAAATACTTAACGATGTGGGATATTTAATTATTAAAACCTATGATGGGATTATTAAATATGTTGTACAACGGGGAAACTTGGCTCACTTTATTTTTAACATCTCTTTTTAAGTCATTGAAACTTTATTAAAAGGTTTAAACTCAGATTTTTCAAAAAGAAAAGGATCAAACACTAGCAACAAATTTCTTCTTTTGTATAAAAAAAAACAATAGCAACAAAAGATGTTGTTAAATGTTGACAAAAAGAGGAGTCTCATAATGGAATTAATAATTTCAAGAGGGCAAGGATTAATTAATTAATTGCACGTCATACTGAATTAAAAAGTTTTAAAGCGCTGGACGTGTCATAAAATATATTGGCATTATTTACCCTTATTTTAAAGTTTTAAGCATTAGGAGCTGATCGAGTTACCAAAGTAAATTACGTGATCAACTTAGACCTTATTTGTTATAACAATGTAAAAGCATATTTATGCAAGTCAATATAAAATATGCTTATACCGTAAATTACGTTAAAAAAATAGTTTCTACTATCAATCTAAACATGCCCTTGGTAAAAAGGGAAAATTTGCCCTCCTCCCTAATTGAAAACTCTAGAATACTACAAGGAGGGAGAATTAGTTTTCCCTTTTTCCCTATTATATTTATCTTTTTAATACCATTTTAGGGAAGCAAACATTACTTAAAAAAAAAATTTTGAACAGCACAATTGATACGTTGGCACAATTAGGACGCCATCACTTGGATCATTCAATAAGCTACAAACATAGCACATGGTATAGCGTCCATGGCAGATAAATTATCGCATAACATTCTCTAATAATCATACGACCTTTTTAAAGTCATTGTCTATAAAAGGAAGATGAATCGGTAGTATATAGACCCGATATTTAATATAAGATATAATTGATTAATTTAAAAAGTTAAAACAATAAATGAATTACTTAATTGAAGCATACTACATTATATCTCTGAAATATTTATATGTATCGTTAAATTATAATTTATATATCATTTTATAAGTTATGATAAATATACATAATTTAGAGTAATTTATTGAATTTTATTAATTTTTTAAATTAATCAAATGGGTCATAGTGGGGAACTTTATTTATTATTATAGTTGATTAAAAATATCACGTTAGGGTGGTGGTAGGGATGGTTAGTCATCCAAATTCAACTAATCTACCATGTGATTAGCATTATGTGTCCTTTCAATGATTTGCTTATTATTATAATATATCACATTTGAGTGCCTTTGTTTATTTAAGTACACTTCCTTAAAAATTATAAGCACTTTAATGATTGGGTTTCATTAATTGGGAACACTCCTAGCATGCCCATGTTCTACTTTTCTAGCAAT
>JANTPZ010014570.1:0-10359 GCA_025593235.1 Vachellia pachyceras
TGGATAACACAAATGTAAAATGTGAATTATTAAAAGGCCAAAAGTACAAGGCCTTACCTAAAATATTTTAAACACCCATAATTAGATTAATAAATCTAAGGTTGAAAAAATTATAAAAAATGAAAATCGGATGTTTATGATATGTAATTCATAAATAAGTAGTTAATGTTATTTTATTGAAAATAAATATTGGGAATTGGATATTAGATATATTATTAGGATTTAGATTAAATATTATGTATCAGATGTATTGGCTATTTATCTTTTAGGGTTTAGATTAAATATTATTTATCTATTTAAGACTTGAATTAGATATTTAGGTAGAATTAGGATTAATCATGATTTATAAATAATGTAATTATCAGTCTTATTTTTTTAGGTTTGAACTTATGAATTAATCAGTATTATTCTAGTTTCTCTTATTCTCTAATTCTTACTCTCTTTACTCTTCTCTTCTTTCTCTTATTCTCTTGCTCTTCTCTTTACTTTCTATTCTGTTATTTTTCTCTTTCACCTTTTTGCAATCTATCTGTCATTTTACTATTGAATCAATTTGCTGGTAAAGATAATTCCAGCGTAATATATTATCCAAACAAGAATTCTGTACATATATAGGAAAAAACAAGGTTATCAAAACCGGACCGGTAATTGAACCGGACAAGGCAGTGGGTCAGACCGGAGTGGGTCAGACCGGTGAGGAATAAAAAAATTAAAAAAATAAATATCACCATACATTGGTACAATCAAACTATCCAAAATTAAAAATTACAAAAATTAAGTGGTAAATCCCATTACTAACAAAATAATAATTACCAAATCAATCATATACTTGTATGTTATCCATTATCCAACATTATTTACAGTTTCAAAATATTCATCATAACAAATATCAACATATAAATATGGTAAAAGCTTCTTTTTTTTATTTAACTTTCAAATTTGAAAAAATTCAATCTTTTTTCTAAAAAATAATTAAAAAGATGAGTAGATAATTAGATAATAAGCATGTGTGGGGAAGGGGTTCTATTTTTTTAATGTTTGTACCTTTCAATTTTTTAAAAATTAAGTATTTTAATTTTTTTTAAAAAAAAGAAAAGAAAAGGTAACAGGGTCGGCCCAGCAAACCGGCCGGGTCGACCGGGTTGACCCCGGGTTAGTCCGGTTTGACCCCAACCCGGGGTTATTCAACAAACCAAACCAGACCGGACCAGAGGCCGGTTCGCTGGTTTCCGGTCCGAACCGGCCGGTCCGGGTTTGATTACCATGGGGAAAAATACTAAAGGTTGTTGCTGCCTAAAATACTAAAGGTTGTTGCTGCCTAACAAATAGTCAAAATCTAATCTGCTTAGATTGACTAAATAGTCAACATTTTTTTCCTGCAACTACTAGTAAAATAAATCAACTAAAGCCACGGCCAATTTAAAAAAAAAAACTAAAGCAGCAACAACTAATTATGGCATTAAGAAACAAAGGGCTAGGCCTAAGAGTGTGTGAGGCCCAACTTCCGACTAGTGTCATTGCAATTTGGTTGAACATTCATATTATTAAGTTTTTGTTATAATAAATATATTTTCATTGAAAAGTCTATTTTATCTCATAAGAAGTACTTGGGCTGTCTATTATGTGGGAAAATAACGTCAGCTTATTTATTTCTCGAGTCCTCTACCGATGGCCTTAGTGGAGAATTTGCTTTTTCTGACATCCTAAGAGATTTGATAGTGCATATATACATATCAGCTCTTTATCAGAGCCGTTTGTGTTGTTATTATTATGTTTTGAGATTATCCTTGTATCTCTATTTTGAGAATTTCATTGTCTATTTTCTTCTTTAATACAATTTCTTCCTTTATCGAAATAAAAAAAGTACCTGTAGAATCAGCTAAATAGCTAGTTTTCCTTTACACCATTTGGCTAGGTGGAGAAAAACACATACATTGACTTGCATATTGGTGATGTCATTCGGTTTGGACGGTATGTTTCTTATTTTATTTAATTTTTACCTTGATTATAGTTGTTTAGTCCTTCATTCCTTGTTAGTTTTTCTTTTTATTTCATTGTGTATCTTTGCCTGTCAAAGAACTAATTATCCCAAAAGCTTTAACATTTTTAGGATGCTTAATAATGGCTAAAATTTCATGTTAATTTTATACATTTGTTTGGTTCATTTTATTTATTTATATCTTTACTATGACTTAGAGGATTCATTGAGGTATTTATCTAATCATATTTTTGGTGAAAGTTAAGCCATTCACTATAGTTAGTGACTTAGCTATTATATCAGTACTTGTGCTGCTAAATTAGTGTGTAATGATTCTAGTTGAATTAGGAGTACGTTCTATAGTTGTCAAATTACACATGCATGGTGAATCAAAACTTTATTTTTCAAACTGCAAATCATATTGAATTGCAAGATTCTATTTCAAATTGAAAAATATCTTTAAGTGTCAAGCATGCATATTTGTATTCCTATAGTATCCATATAATAGTCTAGATAGCAAGTCTAACTAAAGAGTTTTGAAGCATATTAATCCTTAAGTCATGGATGAATTTATCGGTGATAAGATAATTAAGCAACTGCACAACAGCATAAGGCAGAATAGGATGAGATAGAGTTCAAATGTTGGAAGAACAAGTTCAAGCTCTTAGTGCCCAGGGTGCACAATTAGAAGTCTTGATGAATCATGAAACAACGGCGGATCATCTTTCAATGGTCATAGGGGTTATGAAAGACCAAGAACAGAGCAGTGCCAACCACTGCCACGTTTCACAAAATTGGAATTCCAAAGATTTACAATAACTGATGTTCTTGAGCAAATTTCGAAGTGTGAATGCTATTTTCATCATGATGTTACACTTGAAGCTTGGAAGGTGACAATGGCAAGCCTCTATTTGAATGAGCAAGCTTTCTAGGTTCAAATGGCATCAAGCCTTGATACTGGGAAGCAAAGACGTCTTGGTCAGAATACGTAGAGGCAGTCAATATTGGTTGGGGCCTTTTTATGAAGGCCAAAAGGAAGACTCAATGTGTCGAAGGCAACATGAGTCTGTTATGTATAAAGGCTAAAGATAAATCAATCTCTTACTCACTTTCACAATAAGAATCTCAATGTAAAAGGAATAAAGAGCACAGGAGAATCTCCAAAATGAAATACTTGTTTATTTCCTTGATATCCTAGCCTTGAATGAGACTAAGATATTTATGAGAGATTACAAATGAAATAAAATAAACATCCTACTGATATGGGAATTCAAGACTGACTAAGAAATAATAGGGAAGACTAAAATGACTAAAGGCTGACTATCAACACTATCGTTCATCTGACAAACTCAAACTAAATTAAATGATGATGATGATGATGATGATCCAATTAACTAATTCAAAAGCCTAGCTTTACGACCTCGCCTCCAATAAGTAAGGCGGTACCTATTATCATTCTCCCTTGAAAGCCACCTTGTCCTCAAGGTGGAACTTAGGGTATTGTGTCTTGATGAGGTCATAATCTTCCCAGCTTGCTTCTTCTTCAGGGCGGTTCAACCATTGGATTAAAAGCTCCAAGTGGGGTCCTTTCCAGCAATGTGACAGTACTTGAGCAGGTTCTAAAAGCAACTTGAAATTTGCTGAGACTGGGATTGCACATGGGGGATATGAAGGAGCAATCCCATGGGCAGGATGCAACAAGGACATAGGAATACCGGATGAATTCTGGCATCTTGGGGCAGATTAAACTCATATGCAACCAGTCCAACCTGTCTCGTAATAGTGTACGGGCCAAAAAATCTGGGCAATAATTGTGTACTTTTTGCAGGATAAAGATTTCTATCGGAATGGCTAGATACGCAGAAAAACAGCATCTCCAACAGCAAAGGTGAGCTCGCACTGGTGTTGGTCAGCAGATGACTTCATTCGATCTTGAGCCTTTTTGAGATTGTCCTTCAAAAGGCATAACATATCATCCCTTGCTTCCAATTGTTCTGCAAGTTCTGCAATCTGGGTCTCACCTCGAAAAAAGGATGTAGTGGAGGGGGATCCTTGCCATATACTATTTTAAAGGGAGTAGTATTGGTGGATGTATGATAGCTTGTATTGAAGAAGTATTCAGCCAGTATTCAGCCCAACACAAATTTACTCCAAGTGCAAGGTTGCTTATGGGCAAAATACCTCAAATAAGCTTCCAATGAACGGTTGACTACCTCCGTTTGGCCTTTGGTTTGAGGATGATAAGAGGTACTCACCCTTAAACTAGTTCGGGATAGCTTGAAAGGTTATTGCCAGAAGTAACTCAAGAAAAGATCCCTATCTGAAATTATAGAGCGTGACATACCATGTAAACGGACAATTTCCTCACAAAATAGTGCAGCAACCAATTTAGTAGTGTAAGGATGAGAAAGAGGAATGAAGTGACAATATTTGCTTAAGCAGTCAACCACAACTAAGATGGTGTCATAATTTCCTGATCTTGGCAGCCCTACAATAAAGGGAAATGCCCTCCCATATCTATTCCGGTGCAGGAATGGGTTGCAACAAGCCAGCAGGAGAAAGCGTCTCATTTATTTTGTTGACATGTATAACATTTTTGAGTAAGCGACTTGACATCTGATTTCATTTGTGGCCAATAAAATGTACCGGAGAGATGCTTGAAGGTTTTCAAGAATCCGCCATGTCCACCAAAAGGGTTAAGTGTGACTCTTCAATGACTTTGGCCCGAATAGGAGAGCTTTGTGAAATAATAGGGCACCCCTTGTAGTAAAGCTTCTGGTCTGCTAAGTTGTAATTTGGATAAGCCTGAGGATTCACCTCAGAGTAGTCACAATAGGAGGTGTAAAGGAATCATGCAATAGTGCCTCGTCAAAATTCAAGAAATCCAAAGGTAGTGGCATTACCAAATGGAAAAAATCAGCAAATTGGGGTCATTGAGAGAAAGCATCAGTGCCAATATTCTCTCGCCCAGATTTATAGACTATATTGAAGTTAAGTGGAAGCAGCTTGAGAAGGGGACATTACTAGTTATTAGTGAGAGCCTGCCGATCCAGAAGATGTTTGAGACTATGATGATCAGTCCTTAATAGAAAGTGTCGTCCCAATAGATAATTTCACCATTTTTGGAGCGCCAACACCAACCCCAATCATTCGCGATCATAAGTAGGTTTATAGTAGCTTGAAAAAGTAAAGCCCTTGCTGTAGAAAGCATTAAGGTGATCTTGTTGCAACAAAATAGCATCAATACCCTCCATAGAGGCATCACATTTCACTACATATTCAGTATTGAACTTTGGTAATTTAAGGACTATCGCAGAAATTAAAGCTAGCTTAAGTCTCTCAAAGCCTTTTGAGAGCCATAGGAGACCTCTTAAAAGCATTCTTTTTAGTAATGTTTGTTAAGGGTCAAGCAATAATATCGTAATCTTTAACAAATTGTCGACAATATCCTGCAAGATCGAGGAAAGCTCGGAGTTCGGTGTAGGGATTGGCCTTTCACATAATGTAGCGACCTACTAATAATTTGTCTCCACCCCTTGAGCTGATATTTAGTGGCCTAAGAAAGAGATGTGGGATTGCCCCGAACTCACTTCTTGAAATTAGCAAAATAGGAATGCTGTTGTAATGTTTGGAAAACCAGCATCAAATGGTTGCTTGGAATTTTGTCTTTGCATTGGTAAGGCTAAAAGGCATGATCACTATCAGGTACTCATAGTGACCGTTGCGAGTACAAAAAGCTATCTTGTGAATGTCTTCCGCCGCAACTCTAATATGGTGATGCCTGGATTTTAGGTCAATTTTGGAAAAATAAGCGGTACCACATAGTTCATCTCGCAACTCATCAATGTTTGGGATGGGTATTTATTTGATACAATGATCTTGTTAAGGGCTTGATAGTCTATGTAGATTCTCCAGGAATCATCCTTCTTTTTTAATAACAGGACAAGGTTGGCAAATGGGCTTGAGCTAGGCCAAATGAATCCCTTTGTGAGGAGTTCTTCTATGTGGAAACACATGCTTAATGAAATTAAAACTGAGGTGGCCTAACCTAGTGTGCCACAAGCGTACATCTTTATTGTCGGAGTTGGAGCTAACCAATGCTTTCCTTGCTCCATTCTTCTCAGTGCTTAAGTCTTCAAGATAATAGAGTCCATCATATTCCTTAGCAATGATTCCAATTCTCCTCCCCGATGTCAAATCCTGAAATACACAACTTTTCATGTTAAACATCACCCAACATTCATGGTTGGTAGTAAGCTTGCTCATAGAAATTAAATTGCATGTGAGGGCAGGCACAAACAATACGTTGTGAATCTCATGATGTTTAGATAATACTATAATCCCAATTCCTTCAACCTTTGTATACAATCCATTAGCCACTTTTACTTTGAGATTCTCATGGCAATACTTGATATTGATAAATAAAGATTTGTTACTAGACATATGATATGTTGCTCCAGACTCTACTATCCAGGTGCTTGTACTGGTTACCATTGCATTAATAGCTATAATGGAGTTACATGACTGCACCAAATTCACTTTGAGGATGGAAAAGGAGGTATTAGTTTGAGTCTCAAGACTTGTACCACTCACAAGGGCCATAGGAGTTGAGCCCATATTGGTTGGATGCCTTGGAACAGATCTGAAAAGTGGAGGGAAGTCAGCTGGATTCATTTTTTGGACAGTAGCACTCGGAGGTGCGGACAGCGTGTGGCTATCACGCGCGTGAGAAGAGGTGGTGCGTGTCTTTCATGTGCAGAGAAGACTATCACGCGCTACTCAGTTCGCCGTTGAACCTTGGGATACGGCCATTTTGGGCATTTGAAGAGGCTGGCAGCGGTGGTGTTGTCGATGGAGCTCTGGTTTGGGAGATTTAGCTCAGCGCGTCATGCATAGTGGAGGTTGATGGCGCATGTGGCTCACATGCAACTCAGGGCAGTGTTGGACTCTAGTGATTGGCCGATCGGCAACTTCTGTAGCGGCTGGTGGTGGTGGTGACGTCAACGGAGCATCATCTTCGTCTCTCTCCCACGTTCATTGTGCCTCACCGTCTCTTCACGATCTGTCAATCTCTCACCCTTGCTATGTTTATTCCCTCTCGGTCTCCCTCTCTCTCACCATTGCTCAGTTTCTTCCTACATGCTCTTTGGACAGAGCACTCAGTTTCCTCCCTCTCGGTCTCTCCCACTCTTTTGCTGATACCATATTATTTCAGGTGAACAATACTCTCCTGGTTATCTATTATTGAGAATAAGGGAGTACAATTTATAGGAGTTGGGGGGTTCATTCAGAGAGAATAATTAGCTCATACAATCAATCAGAATTAATGAAAATTAATCTCTCCTAATCCTAGGCATGATTCTAGGAAGACAATGAGGGTGTTGAGATATATTAGGGATTTAGTTAGATACACATTATTAGGGATACAGTTAAGATTATGATTATATTTCTAATGTATAAATACCCTTCGTGGGTACATCAATAATAAGGTTTTTTTTTTCATATTCCTTCAACAATCTAACATGGTATCAGAGCCATAAGGGTTCTTTTTCCCTTTCTGCCACATTGTCCTTCTTCCTACGGGAGTGCGTGCGTCCAGAGGTAGAGGGAGGGTCTATGTTGGTAATTCATGTAGAGCAGTTTCTCATGACAGTGTTTTCCCCTAGAGACAGAGTGAGAGAGATGGACGGTCAACGATGTTTTCTCCTATCGGTTTCCTTGCTCTTTCCAGATCCGACCGGAGACTCGTCTCAGATCATCACACGCGCCAAACAGAGCAATATAGGAGGTTCCGATCGGCCGTTCCCCAAAGTTTCGTCACCGTTCGATGAGCGTGAGCTTCACACGCCGTTTGTAGTTTCAGCGTTCCTTCCACGCTCCGGCGTGTGACGGCATTTTTTGGTGAGTTTTCGACAGTGCTCATGTTTTCCAGCTTCGTCTCCTCCTTGCTATCCTTTCCCAGGTGGTTTTGTCCCCTGGTTTGATGTTTTATTTCTAGGTTCCTTCTGTTTGGCACTTGCGGTTTTTATCTTGTCTTTGACTGGCTGCTGGTGTAGCTCCATCGGTTTCTTTTGTCTTTGGCTGGCTCCTGGTGTAGTTCTAGTGGTTTTTGTTTTCTTTGGCTTTAGCTGGCTCCTGGTATAGCTCCAGCGGTTTCTGTTATCATTGGCTAGCTCCTGGTGTAGCTCCAGCGGTTTCTGTTGTCTTTGACTGGCTCCTGGTATAGCTTGTGAACTCATAATATATTTGAATAATTGTTCTATATATTTCAACAGTAGGAGGGTACATAATATATATACAGAGCTGAGGTTATTCCAAATCATAATTAGGAAATAAATCAGGAGATAATTATTCCCTAATATCCTCTACTATCCTATCTCACATAATCTGCCACTAATCTCTCTATTTACATAAATAGCTATTTACATAATTATTTCTATAATTACCACACTCCCCCTCAAGTTAGATCATAGATATTTATCATGTCCAACTTGCTTACAAATTTCCCAAACAAGTAGTCCTTTTGTAAGAATGTCCGCCAGCTGCTGCTTTGTAGGCACATAGGATAGACAAATGATTCCATCTTCTACTTTCTCTCTAATAAAATGTCGATCAATTTCAACATGTTTGGTTCTACTGTGTTGAACTGGATTAAGAGCCATACTCAAGGCAGCTTTGTTGTCACAATAGAGTTTCAACGGAGAGCTGATTTGAACATGTGTTTCTTCAGTTACTCTCTTTAACCATAATCCTTCCATGATCCCTTGAGCGAGAGCTCTCAACTCTGACTCTGCACTGCTTTTGGCCACAACTCTTTGCTTTTGGCTTTGCCAAGTCACAAGATTCCCCCACACAAAGGTACAATACCCAGAAGTTGATCTACTATCTTCCTGAGTTCCCGCCCAGTTTGCATCTGTATAGATCTCAACTGTTCTGCAATCATTCTTTTTAAAGAAGAGGCCTTGACCAGGTGTACCCTTTAGATACTTGAGGATCTTGTATGCTCCATCCATGTGTTTCTTCTTTGGAGAGTGCATATGCTGGCTTGCCATACTTACTGCGAAGGCAATATCTGGGCGAGTATGTGAGAGGTAGATGAGTTTCCCAACGAGTCTCTGATATCTTCCTTTATCTGTTGGTTGCTCATCTTTCTCTTGTTTTCTATTTCTCGCTGCATCCTTTTCTGTCTTTACAGGTTTTTCTTGTTTCCTGGCTTTCTTCTTGGTATTGATGGGCACTCTACCAGGTTTACAGCCAAGCATGCCTGTTTCTTTTAACAAGTCAAGGATATACTTACGTTGAGAGACATATATCCCTGTTTTGGACCGCGCCACTTCCATCCCTAGAAAGTATCTTAACTTACCAAGATCCTTTACTTCAAATTCTCTATTTAGTGCCTTCTTGATTCGTTCAATCTCCTTGGCATCATTTCCTGTGAGAATAATGTCATCTACATAGACGATGAGAATAGTCGTCAAGGATCCATGTGTTGAGACAAACATGGTGTGATCTGATAAACTCTGCTTGTACCCTTCAGTCTTTAGAACAGCAGAAAATTTGTCGAACCAGGCGCGCGGTGACTGTTTTAGTCCATATATGGATTTTTTTAACTTACAGACTTGATGACTTCTTCCGCGATCGAACCCAGGAGGGAGTGTCATATATACTTCCTCTCTCAGCTCACCATTCAAGAAAGCATTTTTAATGTTGAGCTGTTGAAGAGGCCAATCCAGATTTGCTGCAAGTGAAAGAAGAACCCGAATCGTATTCAGTTTTGCTACCGGAGCAAACGTCTCATTATAATCAAGGCCATATGTCTGAGTAAACCCCCTAGCAACCAAACGAGCTTTGTACTTGTTTAAAGTACCATCCGCATTGTATTTGGGGGTAAATACCCACTTACAACCCACTGGTTTCTTCCCTTCAGGTAACTCAACAACATCCCATGTATTATTCTTTTCCAAGGCCTTCATTTCTTCTAATACAGCATTTTTCCACTCAGGATTATCAAAGGCTTCATATACATCATTAGGAATCTTGATTTCATCAAGAGATGTCACAAAATTGTAGTGATGTTGTGAGAGAGCAGCATATGATACATGCTTCTGGATTGGATGTCTGGTGCAGGAGCGTGCCTTTTTTCTCAAGGCAATAGGGAGCTCTAACTCATTAATCGCTTGTTCTTGAGGACCTGCCACCGGCTCAGAGACTGACACTTCCACTGGTATGTTGGGCCCCTTCATCCGTTCATGCCTCATTGAGTACACTTTGTATTCCTTTTGTTGTTTATGAGTCTCGTCTCCCCCTATTGTAGGCACTGGGTCGACTGGGTGTACAGGTGTTTGTGTGGGCATAATTGGTGGTATTGGCTCAGGAATACA
>JANTPZ010014582.1:0-13421 GCA_025593235.1 Vachellia pachyceras
AAAGTCGGAGGAATAACAAGGGAAATGCGGCGGCATAACTGAAACTGGTTAGGACGAATAATTAAAAGATAAGGAATGAAATGTACCTTTGGGGGAGGTTTTCTTCTTGAAAATGTTCTTCAAGTTCATGTTTGTATCTACGTAGTGGAATCAGCTGATGCTGGACTATTTGCGATTTCTTCTCTCTCTGAAAGGAAGAAAATGAAAATCACCACTGGAAGTATAGCCTCGAGGAGCGTGCTGCGTCTCCACGTCGAAGGCTCTGAGCCAGTGGTGATCATCCAAGTAGCCGTTCCATGTGGCCCTGGAAAAATAGCCGTTACTACTTTGTTTATTCATCCCTTTTACTAAATTTATTCAATTCTTCTAACGTTCAAAAGAACGAACAAGTTATATTAAAGGGTCTCTTTCTATATTTTTATTTTTTATACAAACGTAAATAAAATCTATATTTTGATTTTATCAATATAGAATTAAGAAAAAAAATTAATTTGCAGGTTCCTGTAATTTAATCTTATTTACAATTAAATATCTATAATTTTTTATTATTATAAATTTGTTAATTTTTTTAAAATTATACTGGTGGTCTTGATGACATGATCCTTTTCACTCAGCATACACCTAAAGCAATTCATCATATAGATACAAATGAAATCAAAATCGATTTGATTAAGTTGGGAAAATTAAGTAAAAAGATATTGAAAATTGGTAAATGACAGAGGGGTGTGAGAAGATTTCATAATGATAAAAAAGAAATCAATCCCAAAATGGTTGCATAAAATCGATTTGATTACTCTAATGTTTCATACTTTGTCTATCAACTTCCCTACGGTTAAAGTCACCGTTAGGCTTCACTTGGATAAAGAGAAAAGTTGGGAGAACAGAAAATGAGATAAGAGAAAATGGGGAAAAAGAAAACTAGAAAGAAAATGTTAACGTCATCTTGCTTAGATGGACGAAAGAAAACATTAATGAAAAAGGGGGCAAATATTTAAAAGACTAAAACAACATTCTACATGAAAATATTTTATATTTAAAGTCAAATTAAATATCATAGTACATATTAATATTAGTATCACCAAATAATTTAAAATCAAATTATTTATTAAAGATGTATTTTCAGTTAAAGATGATTGATCGAAGGTAGAAGATGAAGCAATTTATGGGGTTGGAAAGAGAACCAAAGACCACCGAACAAAGGGAAAAGAAAAGGAAAGAATTCTGATTTTGGAGGTGCACACAAAATGGAAATTAAAAAAGGAAGAGGGTTTCCGTAGCAATTACAAATACGATAGGCATAATACATAGATTGTATCTATGTTGGAGTAGAGGGATTAGTAAAGTTGCAGTTCGGTCTAACTCCGTTGAGGCGATTAGCTTGTTACTGCATGGTTGCACGATGGATTATCCATCAGAGATATTATTTTTGAAGACAGATCCATGTTGAAGAGGAACTAACAAGTTATAGTTCCATATGTACCTAGGGAGAATACCACTGATGACCACTTAACTAGATTAGCACATAATATTATAAGTCATTTTTGCATTTTATGTCAACCGCCTTCTCTTATGCAAGGGGAAGGTAGTGACGGAATTTAGGTTTCGGGACCCTTTTGCATTGGTAGTTTGAGTTTATGATATTCAGCTTTCTATTAAAAAAAGGAAAACTAGGAGAGAGGGAAGAAATTACCAATTGGAAATAAATTTCCTCTCATTTTCTTTTCATAAGTAGAAAATGATGCTACCAGAAAAATGTCATTTAGCAGCGGAAAAATCCACTGCTAAATAGTTATTTTTCATCAAAAAATTTTCATTTAGCGACTCTCGTTTTAACGATGGAAAATAGCCATTTAGCGATTGATTTTCCATAATTAAATGATATTTTTTTGGTAGTTAATTCAGCTACGCTAAATGCGCGCAACTAATAATGTCGTGTTCCCTAATTAAACAAACCGACCCACCAATGGCCATCTGCCAAGTGTCGAATGAAGACCGTGAAGCCTGAAACTCACTTCCTTAATAAAAGTTAAAAATCAACTCCCTTCTACTAATGATCGGCTCATTCAAGCCATAAAAGGTAACTTTCTCCATGTGTTTGTGTTTGCTTTCCCAGGTCATGGGTGTAGATTCAAACCCAGTAATCAGTATTATGATAGCTTATTATAACCCTAGGGGAGTTTCTGGACCATTTGACAACGTGGTAAAGAAGTACTTTTATGCAAGTTGAGATAAATATGTAAAGGTGATTATCTCATTTTACGGAAAAATACTGTTGAACATACGTTTGAGCTTTGTAGGCGCTGAGCAAAACAGACATTCTAAGTATTGCACTCGTTAGTAGGAAGCTCTATTCTAAGCTCTACTCAGTTGCATACGTGGAAGTTCAGTTATACATAATGTGAAGTTGCATATTGTAGAAGGTCAATTGCATATGTGCGGATGATCAGTTGTATATGTGTGGAAAACCTCATTTTACAATTAATTCCCCATGAGTGGTTTCCCCAATTCTCCTAAAGAAATATTGTTTTTTATTTAATTTTGATAATCTTTACTTTTATAATAATTTAATAAATAAAAAATATTTTATTTTTAAAAATGATATTTACATTAGAAATTTTTTTACTAATTTTTTAGTCGAGCATTTATTTATTTCTTTGTTTTCATACTTAACAAATTTTATCCTCACTAACTAAGTTGATAGAAAAATACAATAAAAAGCAAATGTCCGTTATTTGCTTGTTTCGCTCGGATTTTGCCGTGAGAAAAATGTGCATTGCATGTAGGGGTGAGCAATGGGTGGGCAGGGCTGCCCCGTGGGGTAACCCGTGCCCCGCCCGTAAAGGTTTTCATGGGTACGGGGCAGCCCATCCCCGTGACTAAACCCGTTTTGACCCGTACATACGGGTACGGGTCAAAACGGGCGGGTTGAAATGGGTAACGGGTCACCCGTATCAACAACCCAATTTTTTCTTCTTGAACGTTTCAGTGGTTGCAACGCACACACATGGTGGGGGCGGAATGCAATGAAATAGCAGCAAACCCACAAGTAAATAACAGCAAAGCCACAATGAAAAAGAAACAGTGGCATTACAACAGCAATGGAATACATACGACTCGAATCTTGCCTTGAAATATCGCTGAGTGTTCGTGCGTTTCCCCTGCTCTGTTAAGGCCAAGTCCCTCCCCATTGAAGCGTCAGCGATTAACCTTTTCCTTGCCAGACCCAAGACTCCAAACTGCTAAAAGACTTCGCTTTGGTACAAGAATCTCATCCTACCTCAAAACACTGCTGAGTGGTCGCGCGTTTCTCGCATTCCATTCAAGGTTTGAGCTCAAGCCTCTCGATCTCTGTTTCTTTCTTTCCTTCTATCGATTAAAAGTACGGTGCCCACTATTGACAGAGCGACAGAGCATGTTGCTGCAAGGCGATGAGGCTAAGCGTTGTCTGGTCTGTCAGGTTTATGCGGAGCCACCGATCCCAAAGAGAATATGAGATGTATTGGTGGGATCGTCATCACCGCCGGTGCTGAGGGGCTGAGGGCATCGCGATGAAGAAAGTAACGAGAGGTTTTTACGGTGATAGTGAGGGGGATGGTATGAGCAATACAAGTAGAAGAAGAGGAAGACGAGGCTGAAAGAGCAAACTGCCACGGGAGAGAGAGAGAGAGAGGATATTGGAGGGCTTAATTGTGGAGGGGAAGAAGACAAGAGATTTCCTTGCTTTGAGAGGATTGGGATTGAGGAAGACGACAACATTTTTGAAAGAAGGGAAAGTTGGGGGTGTGGGGCTTAGAAAGAGACAATGATGATAAATTGAAAATAAAAAAAATATTGATATGATTAGTGGAATAGGCATGCTTATAGGTACGCTGAGACTTGACACTTGACTGACAACACGTTGAACTGCTGAAGCTTGACGGAAGATTTCTGTCTTGGCAAAAAAAAAGATGAAAGGTTTTCAATTTTTTTATGTAACGGGTTCAATGGGCGGGGACGGGCACCCCGTGCATGAACCCGTACCCCGCCCCGTTATGCACATAACCCACCCGTTTTGTACCCGCCCGTAACGGGTCTTAATTGGGCGGGTACAAACGGGTTTTTTCTCACGGGTCGCGGGCCGGGGTGGCGGGTCGTGGGTTGGTTGCTCTCCCCTAATTGCATGTGGTGGAACGCACAACGCAGTGCGAAATGCATGTTATGGAATGGAGTGAAAAATGTGTATTTCAAAATCTTGAAAATATAATTGTGTTTGGGAAGTCGTGGCTTTTACGGATTTCGAGGCAAAACGTTCATAGGAAAGATAAAAGAGAAAGAAAGAAAAAGTAGGAAAGAGAAAATTTATTAGGAGAAATTGTGTGATTTAATAAGAAAATAACTTTTTCAAAATCTAGATTTCAAACCGAGATTTTATATCTAAAATAGCTTTTCTAGAAAATGTAAGTCTTTGAACAAAATCTAAGTTTTGGTGTAAAATCAAATCTAAATTTTGAGAAATAAAACCAAACAAACTGTTTGAAGCCTCGCATATATCTTCTCAAGGCATTCAATTCAATAAGGCAGGTACTTCGGAAGATATTGGGTTTGTTTGGTAAAGAGTTAATTAAGGTCAAAAGAACGTTCAACAGTGTTTTTCCGCAAAACGAGATAGTCCCCTCCACATATTTACCTCAACTTGCGTAAAAGTACTTCTCTACTTCATTTTCAAACTATTGTCAAGATTACCAGTACATGATGAGATGATTTCTTTTTTCTTTTGTCAAGATTACCCAAAAAAAAAGGAAGCAATATTGAATGGTGAAGGATCCATAAATTGAAAGGTTGATTTTTCCCACACAAAGAGTCATCAATTTTATTATTTTTTTTTGGCTAATTCTATTGTAGTTTAATTCCATTGCTGCGAAAATATATGATTTAATGTACTTATGATGAACATTCTTGATGAATGAATTCAACAGTCACTCTAACCTAATTCAATTGATTCTCTCCCTCTCTTTTGGTTTTTTAAAGTCAGATTATTCTCAATTCATTTTGAATTCCCAAGATTAATCTCTATCAGTTTAGGAGCATTAAAGTTAGAACCTTTCAGACAAGTACGCTTCTTAATATTCAATCTCATTATCTCTTCCTTATGGAGGTGAAACCGCTTACCATATCAACCAATAACTTGTTCAACAACGATTCTCTCTAAGTGAATACAATCAATTTATTAAATACATATGGGAATACCTAACATGCTTTGGACATTATTGTATTTGGAAAATTCTCTGCCTAGGCCAGCCACTAAATCAAAGTGTTTTACCAACCAAAAGAAATCAATTCAAGCACACTGATAATACACACAATTATGCTGTTAACACAATGTGAGTGAATTTGAGGAGTGGGTGGTAGTGCTGGGAAAACAGGCTGGCCCGCAGAGCCCGTTTGGCCCTTTTTATAAGGCAGCTCGAGCCCGCCAGCCCGCCACTTTTTTCCTTTTTTTATTTTAGTGCATATTTTTTAAAAAATAAATAATACAACAAATTTACATAAAATTTACCATATAATTTCTAAAAAAATATAATCAACAATGTTTACAATACAAAAATATAATACATAATCAACAATATCCAAACAAGATATATTTAAGATGAAATAATAAGGTTTAAAATAATATTTGAAATTATTGAAACATCATCTTCTTCCTATTAAAGTATATAAAAGGTTTAAAAATAAAAGATAAAAGATTTTTTAAAAATAGAAAACGGGCTGGCCCGGCCGCCCCCATTTGGCTCAACCCGTGGGCTGAACCCATTTTCCCAGTACTAGTGGGTAGAGATTATGAGAAGTTCATAATCTGTTAGGTATATACAATCTGTTCAGCACAATGATAAGCAGATATGAAAATAAAAATCCATAGCAAGGAAGGTAGAATGAAGATTAAGAGAAATGAAACTCTTCCTCTTTTGGGTTCAAAGATTTAAAGCCAGTACAATCTTTTTGTGTATTTTTACACGTATAAAAAGTATATGGTGTTGGACGTACTTTGGATAAAAGATTATGCATATTTTTACTCTTTAACCAATTTTTGTATTATTAACATAAATATATGGATTAATGTACATCTAACACCTTAGATTATTTTTCAGATATATCTAACGCTTTAAAATATTTTTTTATGCATCCGGTACTCTAGAGTAATTTTTAGGTGTATCCTTAACCTTAAATATTTTTTAGTGCATCCAACATCAATGCATAAAAATGTTTTAGGGTGCTTGATGTATTTAAAAAAATATTTCAGGGTGTTGGATGTATCTCAGTCCTAAATTTATTGTTTAGATGTTTGGAAAATAATTAAAAATTATAACAACATATTTCTGTGACACCATGTAAACCATTTATGACAGTTATTGAATGTTTTGTCATTTAACTATATTTAAGATATTTTTATTCCTTAATTTTATGTAGCAATTTTTCAAATTTTATTTATAAGGAAATGTCTTTTCCAATCTTTTAACCACACTACATTACTACCATTAACAAAAAAAATGTTCGTATTAAAATTTTGAAATATTGATAAAAACATTTTCAATTTATTCACATATTAAATTCAATTTTTAAAATAACAACTAGATATTAGAATAGATAACCAAAAACATTTTACACTTTTTTAAGTTACAGGTATATCTCTAAACCACTTTTTTTTTTTAATGAACAAGAAGATATTTATTAAACTGGAAAGTTATAGAGAGGGAGCAAACATAAACAAGGAAAATCCCAGTCCTACAGCACGGAGATAAATACACAACTAAGCATAAAACATCGGTGAAATTAGGAGCATATTTAAAGAGATTGGTCTGTTATCCTTCAACATACTTTTAGGGAGGTCAGCCGTCTGACGGATGCTCTTGCTAAGGAGGTCATTTCCTCCTTTACTGTTTATCGGTCCTGCCCCTATCTATGTGATTAAATGATTTATTGGAATCACATCCCCTCATTTTGTAATCTTTTATTTTCTCTTGAGCTTTGTGCTCTCTTTTCTTGTATTAAAAAAAACTAAGCATAAAACAGAAACATGAAACTTAATCAGACGGGTTAGTATTACAGAACTCAAGTCCTTGGCTGGAATGCTCAGCTAGAGCACCATTAACTATAAGCTTAAGGTCTTCACCACTCATGACATTTTGTACTTTTGCTATTACTGATTATTCTGTCACATCCTACTATTAGAGGTAACTCTTATTTTTTTTTGTACATTCTATATTTACAAGGATTTCAGATTAAAATCTCATGCTTATGTAGTCAAAATCTCTTGTACTAAAACCAACCCATATTAATGCCCTTATTGAACTTATTGTTTCGCACTAACAGCAGAAGAATCAAACGGACAAGTCTGATCATCAACTACTAACTAAAGACTTACCTCAACACTAGACACAGCTTAAATACTTAGCACAAAACAACATACATTTTCCCTTGTCAATTGACAAAATTTAAAGGAAAAATAAAAAGAAAAGAAAAGAAAAAACAAAAAAAATATTATATCTTGTAAGGAAGCTTAACATTTGTTCTTATATATAACTAACAATTAATTAAATAACTTAAATCAAATGTCTGCTAAAATTAATTAAAAATAATAAATATATAAAATATATAATTAAATAGTGGCAAAAATTGAAGAGATGCATTAATTTTTGAGCCAAATGCAAAGTGTTACTTGTATATAAGTTGTTGACAGATATTATGCATGTTTGAAAGAGCGTTCAACAATGTTTTTTTCACAAATATAAATTAATTTTTTTTACATATTTACCTCGTAAACCATAAAATACTTCCAAACCAGCACATTACTTATAAAGGAGAGGGAGTACATGCTTATCCAAATTAATGTATCAGTGGAATTTACTTATACAAACATTCATGAATTCGGTGAGTTTCCATTGGCTCATATTTTTTTAAAATCAAGACTATAAAAGTCCTATTACTCATAAATTACAGACAATATGAACTCATCTGAGAGGAGGACTGGTCTATTTTTCCTATAAAGGGGAATGTGGGGGGGGGGGGGAAGTAACCACATATCTCATTCATTCTTGACCTTGGAGACTCCACAGCTGGCAAGTTTAATGATAGCATAAGCAAGCCCTATGAGCACAAGAACCAACACTGCAGAATGAAACAGAACGTCACGAATTGGATGCCATAAATGGTTCAGGAATTATCCGGATGGATGGATGGATGGATGGATGGATGGCGTGAGATAGGATTAAACCCCAGGCATGGTGCCACAAATGAAACATCTTATGCTATTTAGACCTATGGGTCTTAGGCATATAATTATTTTTCCTTTATAAAAAAATAGATTCACCCAAATATTTAAAAAAAGGCTCTACCAAACAAAGGCCAACGAATCACACCAGCAATCCAAATATTATTTCAGACGACAAAAATTTAAAACAAAAATCCTTTATGAAAAATGGTAAACATACATTTTAGTAGAGCCATGACAGCAAGAGAAACAGTAATTTCAAGAACTAACATGCAGTGAAGGATTTAGGTGGTAACAGTATAGCTAGTAGTTAGAATTTAGAATTGACTTACCAGCTAAGATGGAAAAGAATAAGATAGCTAGACGATATCTTATAATCCATGGCAGGCTAGTTTCAAGAGAGCAATGCCTCTTGTAATATCCAGCTTTGACTTTGTTCCGAGCCTCAACATCTGATCTCTGTAATTCCAATAATGAAACATTTACACCAGTCACAGGAACTCCATCTACATCCTTGACTTCGATTTTCATTGCCACCTCGTGGGAATCCCAATCTATCTCAATAGCTCCAAAATTAGGCTTGCCTGAGAAAGCAAAAAAATCCAACGTTTGAAACATCAGAACATGAAATCCTTTTTGTGTGCGCTTTGGGGTTTTTTTTTTTGGTTTTTTTGGGGGGGGGGGGCTGTTATATATCACTATGATAGAAGAAGACAGCTGTACCATATATGCAAGATTTGTATCTGCAGTTCTGACCCTTAACTCTCATTGTAGATGGGGTTAACCAAGCAATGAATCTCACTAGAAAACGCAAGGAAGGAGGGACTACTTCCTCAATTGATTGAGTTAACCCACTAGAGGTTATATCATACAGTGGATAGTCCAGGACACAGTCATATCTTGTGATTTCCCCAAAGTGAACATCCCCACTTATAAAGAATACTCCATTCCTCTTCACAAGAAGAAAAAGGTGAATCAAATGTTAAATAACTTCTTTCTCAACACCGTATAAATTTCAATACTAAGTGGTTAAAGTGCAATTCTTTTTTCAAATAAATACAATGTAATTATTACCTTACTATCTGCTATTAATTTGAAAAGCAGATCTCTTTCCTTAGGAAAACGACCCCAAGATTCCATAGCAAACAGTGGGTGAGTGGCTGCTGTAAGATTTGATACGACCTGACATGTAGATTATGTAAACCTATAAATATGTATGCAAAACAAACCAATGCAATCAAGCATTGAATAGTAGCCATCTTTCAGGTCTGAGATCCTGATAATCCAAAGAACCCAAACACTATGACTAATAACAACGGAACAAAGAGCATGAAATGTGCCACAAATTCCCTTGTATCACTTTCTACATTAAGCAAATAACGGAACTTCATTCTTGAAGGTGGAACAATTCAAGCAAAAATCTGAAGCTACTTAAGATCACAAGGTTTCATTATCAGGAACCCAAAAGCTAAAAAAAAAAAAGTACGGAAAGCCATTTGTTGAATCAGACACAATCTCCTTTCTTTTCTAGACCCGCATCCAAGGAAACCCACTCCATTTACAAGAATGATATTCTGGGGTTAAAATGAAAGATTCGTGCATAAGTATTGTGTTCAGCATAAAAAAATGGTAACTAATAGCTGTACCTGAATAGAAGATACAATTATGGTAATGGCTGTAGCTGGACCCTTCAGCTCTTGCTCCAACCACACCCATTGTGAACTCCCCAAGATGGTTCCATCACTTCCTATAGAGTCTCTGTGGTACCTCGTGTCTAATACGATAATCTGAATGGTTTACATCCACAAAACGGCAGATGTTAGGACAAGACACATGCTTAAACCATCACCTGAAAGGTTAACATGATTATCTAGTGGCTATGCATGACAATCATGTCAGGATTTTGTGGGAAAATGAATAAATAATAGAGATAAAAAAAAAGAGAAAAAAACAACAGCTAGGTTTAAGCTGAATACCTTGATATCTCTACCCACAGGACCATATGTATATGATGTATATACACCAGCCTGCTTTCGCCTGCAATAAAAAAACTACTATAAGTATCTAATCATCATTTTCTGCATAGAGATCTTTTAATGCACTTGATCATATATGAAGGCAGTGACCCAGTGTGGACTTTGCATTACTGTCCCTAAAGAAGAAGGATGTGCTAATGCACTCCAAAGTATTTTAACAATTGAAACGTAAGAATTACTCGTTAGAGGTCTTGCACAGAAAGTAAAACAATTACATAATATGGTACCCAGATAAGTCCAATATCATAAACAACAAAGGAACTATCCACCGACCTTGGGCTATCTTGAGGTTCATCTAAGAAGTCAAGAAGCAGCATTTGGTTTGTGAATTTTTCAGAAAATTCTTTTCCTGCATCATTTAATCCATAATCATGATCATCCCAAGTACCAATAACCTATAACATTCCAAATGTTAAGGTTAGGCTACACAACGTGAGCAAACCTTGCCACTGCTTCAGTAAATTCCCTCGAAAAACATACAAAAATGGTTATGCTTCTATTGAGAATCTCTACACACAGAAGAGTACAAAAGCTAAGGATGAAGCACCTCAGCCTTTTCTCGGAGTTGAGAGTAGCCAGGATTGGTCTTGGCTTCCCTGTATTTTGCCTCCATTTCTTGCTGAGAGGCAGGGAAAAATCGTGGAATGTTCTTCCATGGCCCAACTGTCCTTTCTGGTCCAAAGATTTTAAAACGCTGCTTCGAATCTCCATATATGTTGTCACCCATCCATATAAAAATCTGGGGATGGAAATTGATTATTGCATCCCAAATGGGCTGGCATAAAACCACAAGACAGGGTTACAATGGGCATCAAAATGAATATCACTCAGTAGAAAGAAATTCCCAACTACAACATAAAATAATCAAATTTGATCTGAATTTTCCTGTATAAATACAATATCAAATATACAGTATAGGCATATAACTTTGAGACAGTGATTTGAAACATGTGCTTTTGACATTTCATTTAATTATCCCAATGAAGATCCAAAATAAATATATATTGAACTTGAGTTGGGGAGGAGGTGGTTTAGACTTTAGAATACAGCAGCCAAAGAAAACTCGTCAAACAAGGATCTAGTGTCAGATTGCAACTCATGCTGAAACCAATAGACTAGCTTGATGAGCCAGGGCCATGCTCGGAAAGCATCTAATATGCAGCTCCGACTCTTGATTACTTGAAATAATAGAAAGAGAAGCATCTACGATTAACTTGAATACTGTAAACTAAAATCTCTGCTGCCTTCTATTTCAAACTGAAATTGCTATAATACACTGAAAGTTATCTTCCACCTGGTGAAATATTTTTTTGGGACGAAACTAGTTTTCATGGTCATTTCAATTTATCAAAATAGTTATATCATGTTATTGATGTTCATCTCCACCTCTGCTTCTTTAAGCAGTACGAATAGCATGTATGCACCAATTATTTAAGCATTTTTGCACTTTTACACAGTACTGCTACAGTGGGCTGAGTAAAAAATATTCGTAATTATGTACCGGGGCGGAAAACAGACAGAATTATCAAAACTCAAAAGTCAGCTTCTAAGAGCAACGTTACGTAACATTGGTCACAAACAGAACAACATTACGTATCGAGTAAACAAAACAAGAGAAAAGAATAAGAATAACAATAGAACAGGGAAAAGGCAAATAAAAAAAGAAAGAATCGGAACCTGAGGAGCGCTTTGATTAGAGCATGATCCGAAGGCAATTCGAGAAACAACTTGCTGCTTAGCTTCTGAACCACTAGTAGCAACAACACTGATCAACACCAAAAACCACCGCCATCGCCACCGCTCGAAACCCATTCGGCAAACGAGAAAACTCGGTTGGTCCAACGTTGCAAGAACCGAAAGGAGAATTTGTATGATACAAACGGAGAAGTAGAGAAAACGGGGCAAAATTTGGAAACAGAGAGAATCAAACACACTGAGCTAACAAAACTGTGGAATCAAAACTCAAAGTTTGAAGAATCTTTTTTATAATCAAAGTCAGAGGGTCAGGAATATAAAGTACTCTGTAGATTTAGGCGACAGAAGAAAAGAAAGAATTGATTGATTGATTTAGATTTCAGACATCATTATTAACCATCGGGCAAAAGAAGGGAAATAATAAAAAAAAGGCTTATAATTATCAAGAACATCCCGTCAATAGCCAACCACTGTATCAAAGGGCTTTATGTCATTTATATTTTATATTTTCCAACAATATGTCTCATTTTTTATCTTCATATACAGTCAAATGATATTTCAAAAAAAATATATAAGGTTTATTTAGAAGTCGGGTGAAAAATAATTTTTTACGGAGATTTTTATGTATTCCGAGGTAAAATCTAAGGCTTGAAAAGGTAATTGTGTTTAGAAAGTTATTGGTTTCTATGGAATTCGAGGCAAAAAGTGGATAGGAAAGAAAAAAAAGCAGAAAGAAAAAAGAAAATTTATTAAGAAAAATGGTATAATTTGACAAAAAAATAGTTTTTTCAAAACTAAGGACCCGTTTGGTACAAGGAAGATTGAGAAATGGAAAAGAAAAATCCAGATTTTCCACTACTTTCAACCCTTTGGTTGCCACTTAGACATCGAAAATAGCTTCCCGCGGGAAGCCATTATTCTTCATGTGTGGGATAATCTCTTCAAAAAAATGGTGGGAAGGCAATTTTCATTAGGTGAAGGAAAATGTAAAAGACACATTTACACATAAAATACCAAACATAATGTACTCATAGTTAAAAATATAAAATTATACAAAGTAATATGATTATTTAACATAATTTTCTAACCTACTTTATCACCATTCTAACTCAACCAAACAAAAATTTTCCTATTAAATCATTTTCTATTTCAGTGCATACCATACATACCATGTCACAAAAAATTTCATTCTCTTCCTTTCCTTTTCTTTCCCATCGTTAAACGGGCCCTAAGTTTCAAACATACATTTTGTTACCAAACCTAAATTTTAAAAAATGTTAATATTTGGATAAGACAATTTTACTATAAAATATAGGTTTAGAGAAGATGAGCTAAGAGTTACACGTCATCCGAGAATTTGATATTATGATTCAAAAGGTAGGTTGAATTAAATATTTCTAATTATTAATTACCCTATTGCTTCTTCGTATAAATATAAACATAGA
>JANTPZ010014584.1:0-15813 GCA_025593235.1 Vachellia pachyceras
AATATAAATTTGCTACCCTGGAAATTATTCATCAGTTAATCAGAACTTACTCCCAGGGAACATCACCCACAAGCATCCAGTCACCTTCTCTATCCTCACAAGAACATATTCGGACCCTCGAAGCAGATCTCTCATCTTGCTTTCGTTCAGCATCCCCTTACCCAGAGGTCCGTTAGATCCACATTGACCTGAAATCACACCAAACCAAGCAGTAACTAAATCCAGGCAAACCGACCAAGAACCGTTTCTTTGTAAGAGAAGTGCTAAGTTTCGATGTACCAAATCAAAGCCTTTCCTACCTATGGTAAAACAACTGAACATCTTCTCCAGAGAAGCAGATAGCTCTGGATATGCACTGTAATTCGTCAAGTCTACTTTCCTTAAATATGGAGCACCATCCATACTGACCTTGACAAACAGTGCTTTTCCATCAACTTCATCGGTATTTTTTGTAGTGGCGGCCAATGAATTTTTCCTAAATGATCTAATAGGAGGCCAACCCACAACCTGTGCTCTGCCATAGAAGCAAGATATCAGATATTATTTTCATGATCATCAACACTGACATTCCAAATCCCCCCTTTTCACTTACTTAGGAGCAGGTTTGCTCTATTATTTGCAGAAACATTATGGTTTGGTTTGGCTTCGTTCACAACATGGGGACTCTCTTGTTCCACATTTGATGATGCTGCTTCTTTCGCTTTGTCAAGCAAAGAACTGGTTTTCAGTCCTAAATTAGGAGACGGTCTAGGTGACAAAATTGTATTCGCCTCCGACTTTGCAAGGAATTGCCCCTGCATGAATAGTTGAAGGACTTTTTAATGTTTTGCGCAGCAAAAAAGTACAAGTCCCCTGGGTGTATTGGAATGTAACTTACCTTGGGGAACCCATTCATAGCATCTGAGAACCCTCTCTTGTTACCCGAAACAACATTCTTTAACGAGCGGTGTTGATCGTCCGTTGATTGGCGCAAGGGAAGAAGAGGTTTCTCAACAAATTGAGTTGAACTTTCTAAGCAGAGATGATTTGAGTCTTCTCTTTCAGGAGACCGAGATCCCGGTAGCCCAAGCCTCAGCTCTGTAGCTTTCAGGGTCAGCCTAGTTTTACTCTCGTCCGAGAAGGACTGAGCTGAGCTGTCCACAGAAGAACAATCAGATAATCCCATGCAGTTGCATTCTTTCAGTTTGGAGCTGTTGAGCCAAACACTTTCTACGGTGGTTGAGGAGGCCAACAAATTGACATTGCTTTGATCTTTGTGCTCCCCTATGCCGAGCAACAGTGTAGACATCAGGATTCACCGGAGGAAGCTACTTATTGTGTATGCCCTATCAAACACAGCAGCATTTGACATTATTCAGAGAACACATGTACACCGCTCGAGTAATTTAAAGATGTTACAACATACAGAGCATTCAAGTCGACATAAAAATTTGAATCAAAGCAAGCAAGAACAGCCAGCAGGATGATTTAAAGGCTTGTTTGGGGAGGCCGTTTACCTCCTCAAAAGCCATTCCTGCGCTTATCGAGACAAAATTTCTCTCACATATTTACCTCGAAATTTATGTCCGTTCTCCCAACGGACTATCCAAACAAACTTTAGAAACAAGCCCCCGCAACTATTAATCTGACATTGCGTAATCCATTGAGGCAAAACTCTGCTCATCAACTATTTGCTTTGTCCGTAACAAGAGTGAAATAAGCAAAAAACGCCAGGGATTGATATTTAATAACACAAAGTTACCAACACTTCAAGGTTGTGAAAAAATATATCTTGAAGAAGATAAGCTAAAAAATAACCGCAACACAATATTCCTTTATCCATACAGTAGACGAAGAACTATTCTCTGTTAGATTCGTCAGAAGATGAAGGGGAGACGAAGAACTATTGAGTGGCTGCGCTAGGTAAGAAACATACTACTGAGTGAAAAATGAAAGAACCGGAGCGACTACTGAAAGACTCCAGGGGAAAAAATAAAAAGAAAGGGATAAGTAGAAAATTTCGACCAACTGTTTGGGAACCAGTGAGAAGAGAAGAGAAAGGGCTATACCAAGAAGAAACAGTGAAGGTGCATAACGTTTTACCTGAATATTAACAGATCATAAAGCTGAAGAAACAGAAGAAGAAGAATGACGATGGAGACTTTGGTTGAACGGAGAGAAGCTGCAGCAGGGAGGCGAAAACAGAGCGCAAAAGACACTGCTCTGCTATATAATTTGCACAAGTAATAGGGAAGAGCATAATCTAAGGTTTCAATGTTGAAATCCGCCCAGATCAACGAGCGAGGTTCTCTGATGGTTGGCAACACACCGTTGATCCATTCTTCGTATAAAATAGTTTTATGCATAAACGACATAAAGAAAGATTGATTTTTTGCGGTGTTGGTGGTGTGATTATAACTACAATTAAGGAATGATAACTGTCATTAGCGCTGCTACAGAATGCTGTGTGATGGGATGAAATATGCACGACATGTTTGGTGGCCTGAGAATAAGATTTTGTTTGATGGGAGGCATTCAGCATTGGTACCACGGAATCCATTAGAGAAAGGAGGACAGATGTTAATTGATTTTTCAGTGAAGTGGGCATTATCTGATTAAATAAAAATAATATATTTGCGTGCCTCGTTCTTGCCAGGAATATGCCTAGTGTGTTAGTGCAAATCTAAAGGGCTGATCAACTGACTAACACCACGAGGGACCATAACTGTTCTTTCATGAGTGCGAGAACGAGTTTGTTCATGCTGATATATGTTATACTTTTATATACATTTTTAAAGTTGTTCTGAGCGCCTGTTGAATGGAGATGGCAGAACCGTCATTCCAACTAGCGCTATATCAATCAAGAACGTAGGAGGCGCCCAGATCAATTCCCTCCAATGTCGTTTCCCCACAGTAGCTTAACAGAGGCCTTGCTTGTTGCTTCCTTGTTCCTTCAAAACGGGAGTCATATTTCCCTTTAATATTATGTTCAGCCCTAGCCACTGGCTAGCCGCTGTTATCACTTCACCCAAACATGGAGATTCACTTAAATGACCGCCATATCCCCAACCGGTATTTCGAGAAGTGGATGGCACCTAGCGTTCATTGCCTCGCATCACGGTGGAAGCCAACCGTTACCTAGCCAGGCTTCTCCATGTACATGTGAGAAGGGTAAAAATGGAAACACGAGGGCAGATAATCTCATGAGTTATTCACTCAATTAAATGCATTATGTGTCTTGCGCACAACAAAAACACGTGTACGCGTCAACCTACTTGACTCACGCCCACCCCACCGCCATGGACAGTGCTGAGCTGTCCATGAAGACCAATCAGGCAATCCCACGTGGCTCGTTCTTTTGACTTGAGAAGGCCACTTACCGTGTTGTGTGACACTGACGCTGCTTTTCACTTTTGTCCTCCGCAACGTGGCAGCATCATACCGTGGAAATGAGGAATTCTTCCTTCCGCATCAATAATTCTTCTACTCGTTGCCACCTGAGCACGTTGATCAACCATAACCCCTTTTTCAAGCGCAAAGCGAGGGGTGTGGACCCCGCGGGAGCGTTAGGAACCGTGAACGGCGAGTCGTCGTGACGTGGAATGTGGGTCGCACCTCTGGAGCAGATATTTAACTTGATTGTGTTTGGATAGCTTATTGGGAGAACGGACACAGATTCTGAAGTAAACATGTGAGAGAAATTTTATCTCGGTAAACGTTTTAGGTTAGTCCAAGGGGCTAACCAAACAGAGCCGATATCTAGTTTCCTGCGTATTCAGACTTTTTGGGCACGCATGAACCAATGCTTATACATGCATAGGCCCAAATGACAAAGCTTGTTTCTCAATTCACTTTATAACTAAGGCTATGTTTGGTTTGATGGAGGGGAAAGGAAGGGAATGGATAGGAGGGAAAGGAAGGGGATGGAATGGTATAAGATTACCTTGTTTGATTTAGTTAGAAGGGGAAGGAAGGGAAGCTTTTTAATGATTTTTTGTTTGGTTCAGGAGGGGAAGGGAGGGGAGTTAATAACCAATTTACAATTTTACACTTATATGTTGATTTATATTTATTTACTTATACAATTTATTTAAATTAGCTTTTACTCATAAAAATTAATCCCTCATTTTATTTAATTAATTAAAACAATTATTAAGGTATTTTATTCATATAATTTATTTAAATATTTAAAAAAAATATTTAAATAATTTATTTCCTTCATTCTCTACCCATATCGCTACTTATAAGTATTCCAAATAAAGTAAAACTTATTCTCAGGAAATATTGAAAAAAAATGAAGACTAAAAAAACTTGCTCTCTAACTACATCGCTTCTTATATTTACGTACAGTGAAGTAGATATGAAGATCGGAAAAATGAGGTGTGAGAAATTGGACAAGGAGCATTGAGGGCATATTTGGTATAATATTTTGCATCCCTCCAAAAAACCCCATTTTGGAGGGATGCAAAATAAGGGGAGGGGAGGGATTGGAGAGTTAAAATTTGGCTCCCCTCCAATTTTTCATACCAAATGGGGGGAAGGAATCATTTTCCATCCCCTTCCATCCCCTTCCCCCCAACCAAACAAAGCCTAAAGCTCCGTCAAACCAACATTCTGTGTCGCATTTTTAATACGCATAATAATTAAAGCGAGCTAAATTTAACGTTGGATTATAGGATGGCATGCATCTTTCTTTCTTTTTTTTGTCGTCCTTTTATATATTTTCTCTCTCCTGTTGTGCTTCTTACGATCTCTCTCTCTCTCTCTCTTTCGCCTCTGCTTCTACGCGATGGCGGCAGGATTCACTTCGCTCATTGCAGGGCTTGAGGAATTTAATTTACTTACTCATGTGGTTCCTTCATCTAATTAACCCAATCCTACTGTAAATTACACACACATACATACAGGGTTCAGTCTTGAAATTCACATCCGGTGAGATAAATCATCATATCTATAAAATGGAAATGTGAAATTATAATGCACCCTACGTGTGGCACTAAGCCAACGCATTATATATATTTGTAGGAATAGAAGTCGGACGACGTTAAAAGGTCAAAGGAACGTGAGGCTTGAGCTTCATGGAATTATGATGAATGGAGAATAAAAGTATGCAGCCCACATTGAATGAATGGAAGAAGATGCTTGTGAATTTTGTGTGAATCACTAAGGAATGACCACGACCTTTATACAATAATAAAGCATTATATATATTTTAGTACGGGACAACACTTGCCACGACCACGACCACGACCGTCCCAAATGTTTGGGCTTGGTCGGCCATACTGTCTTTTGCTGAAATACTGCATATATACCATATAATAAGATGCAGTTCATGGTCTCTGTTACGTAAGAATGTCAGCTTTGCAACATGATGATGAACCCATTTGAATTATGAAATATGTTTATTTTAACAAGCCTTGCCTTTCTATGAAGAAAGATTTTAAATTTGCATGAATAAGGGTGTTTAGTAAAACGTTTGGACTCTTAAAATGCATTCTCTATCTAAAAAGGTATTCACAGCTCTTAAGAGGTGTGTTTGACAAAGCATTTTTTTTGTAAAATGCATTTTGGTGTAAAAAGGCATTCCAACTGAGGAAGAATTTTAAGCTTTTTGGACAAAATGTCTTTTGGATAAAAGTCATGTATAAAAAGTATTTTGGTTAAAAGTTATTTCTCGCAATACTTGTCTAAACGAATCCAATATATTTTCCTGAAAGTCTAGTTAATTATTAAGATGATAAGTTAAAAATTATAAGAAAGGGAAGGCCATGAAAGGATCTTAAGTGCTAATCAAAGTGATAAGCTCCAGTAACTCTGAACAAAAATTGACCCTTTTATTTGTTTATTTATATAGAAAAACTTATTTTAACTACCATGATATTTTTTTTAATGCATGAGCATAATATTTAGAATAAAATCATAAGCACCGGGTCCAATGGAGAGTGTGCTACGGTCAAGATTTCAACAACAGATTACACGTGGCGGGTTCTGCCTGTATTGTCTTGCCATCCAACCCCAATCATCTGCGAGACACGTCTCTTCATTTATTTATTTTTCTATTTATTTATAAATGTCGAACCAATCCTCTTCCTCTGCGTCGTCGACGACGTCCGTAGGACTTGGAGCCGAGGACCTTAGTTTCTCAGTTCTCACCATTCCCTTGATTTACGGCTGCATCTTAGTTTTAATATGGTTCTTACTGCAACAGAGCAATAGTTGGACATGGCTTTAAGCGACAGTGTTTTGCAGTTTCAGAGCCAAGATCTCGAATACCAGTAACTAAATTTGTGCTGCTGCAATCCTAGAACCGATGATAGAAAGAGGAAAAGAAGAAAAGTAGATCTCAAAAGTGAAAATGAGGTAACATCATATGCAAAGCACTTGATATCACAACAATTTAGATTAAGAAAACCAAATTAAAATAGCAAATTGGACATAAAAAAAGAAGAGCTAAAAAATTCCGACGACTACTAATTCTCAATTTCTTGTGCTTCATGGCTGTGATCCGGCAGATTTTGCTCAGATCAGTACAAAACTATCACCGAAGTCTGGACAGGAAGGGCTATTTGCGTTTCTTTGGCTAAATGCTTCTGAGCTTCTGGTATCCTCATATAGCCACCTTAATTAAACCCCATAAGCATGATCCTTGAAGTTGTCGAAGAATGGAAAATTCTCAAGAGTTCAGGTGTTCCTGTGAACTTGAATTGTGATCTTTTCGTCCTTAGGAGGCTGACATGGACAGGCCAAAGCTATGAACTTTGGGACCTCATCTCCTGGCATCAACACCGGCAAGCTCTCAACCTCTCTCTGTTTCGTCACCTGCCCCATCAAACAGAAGCCAAATGAATCAATGAATGAATAAACAAAGATCTCGCAGATTTCTCACCAAACAGACAAAAAAAAAATCAAATGTCTTGGTGGTGAACCAGAACAAAGATGAAGTTAAATTAATTACCACATAGGGAGGCTCTGGTTTCAGGGGAGGATAAGGCACTGAATCTAATCCAAGCAGAGAGTTGAGAAAACCAGAACATGGAAGCAAAGCTCGAAACTTGTCCCACCGTAAGCAGCAACAGAGAAGTCCACACAGCAATAATAACAAAGCGAAGAGAAGTCCCAGGTTTAGTGGGAACCCTACGGACACTCGACTAGCCGTGTCCTCCACCTCCATATGTGACTCTTCCCTCACACACACACACACACGCGGAAATGAGGAAACTTGGCTTTAATAGGGCTTGCATTTACTGGGAACTCGATGGTGAAATATTTATTATTTGACGTTGATGTTAGTTAACAGGACGGTGTGGGTCAAGGTTCATTCTCCCTTTGGTACGGAAGGCCCCAGATTTATTGGCATTATTATTTAGCATTGTGCATCAATTCTAATTCTAACAAGTAAGCCTTGCCGTCATCTCTACGCGCTTTGCAATCCTCGTGTCAGATTCTGGAACGCGCTGGACGAATCAATGTTGAGCGACACAGCAGTTATGATGGAATTCACACAAACTTTTCTCATCGTGATTTGGATTCAGTGGTTCAATGATTGGTGTGTGTGGCTATTACGTTAAATAATTCTTTTTTTGGTGGGGGGCCAAAAAAAACGCAAGGTGGGAGGGAGATGAGGAAATGGAAGCATGCATGTCACGGCAATGCGTGTGGCTTATAACGATTCTAGTGCTGTTTGGTAACCATGGGTTTATTTTCATAAGCACGTTTAACAGTGCTTTTCCGCAAAACGAGACAATCTCCTCCACATATTTGTTTCGGCTTATATGAATAAGCACTTATAAGTGGCTTATGGCAATTTGCCAAACAGGCCCTCTATCTTCATTGAATAGAATGTGACATAGGCTTGGTGATACAAATGAAATTAATGTTTCTGTCTCATCTTATCAGCGAGTTTTAATAGGATTAGGTTGAGGTCGGTATCAGAAACAGTGGAACTCCTACGTGGACTGCATTATTGTCTCAAACCTAACGTTACTTGTTTATAACCAAATTCCCAGATTGAAACAACCCTAACCCTGTTTTTTCACTGAACTGGAGTTTTTTTTTTAAACGAGCAGTGCCTTCCATTTATGCAATCCACATATATAGCTTTACACCTCATGGTAACTTGGTAAGCAGGAAAAAAAAACATTTTTTCATGACGCTTCAAACACGCCCTTAAAGTTAGAACCACAATCTAGTAACCTGCCGAGCTTGTGGCTGGCTTGGGAGCAGCATTTTGCTTCATGAATTCGACTTGGTGATTGACGGGGAAGATGCGAAATTACAGTCTGGTCCTAGATGGGCCTGGTAGTGTCAGCCTTGGCCAATGGGCCACCGCCCGTAACTGTTCACTGTTTGCTCCTTCCCATAAAGTCATGTCTAGGGGGGAAGAAACACCAAAACAAAATGTTGAAGCAACTGGGGACTGTGGTGAGAGCATCTATAGAAAGCTGTGGCATGTTAGATGAATAATTGAATCGTCGTTACCAGGGGAAAATCAACAGAATAATACAATCCCAAATTCTACTATTTTGCTGTGTGATTTTCATAATGGAGATGACTGTGCGTGATAGTGTGAAAGCTCTGGGCCTCCTTCTCTGTGCTGGGAGCTTTAGGTGGCACGTTCTTCAACATTCGATCTTTCTAAAAAGCAGCGAGGCCAATTCCTTGTCGTATTTTAAAGATTATCGCCAATTATTTTAGGCAAAGCGAGGGCTGGGTTACTCACTATTTCAACCAAGTGCTATCTTTAGAAGCAAATTCCAACAAAAGCGTGGGTGGACAAGACCATATGATTTAACAACCAGAAGGGAAAAAGGGGGATAAGAATATCTTTGTCCTCCAAAATCTCCTTGTATTCTTTTCTTGTTTCTCTTTATTATTCCACCAAGCAGCAACTGACACCTAGGTGGCTGGATCTTGGAAGTTTCTCTTTTCTTTATTACAGAATGTGAAAATGGGATTATACACATAACAAAAGGACATCGTTTTCACTTCAGTTAATATTAGTTTTCGAGTCACACATTGGTGTATGTCTGTTAGTGCCGACCAACGCTGACTCCAATTGTCCGATGACACTATTCGAAGCCTTTTTACAGCGAAATGAATTGCACTTTGCTATGCAAACAGTGTGGTTCTGTGTAGGTTGTTTTCAATTGATTGATATGCTTTTGTTAATTAATTCTAAACAACATAAATTAAGCATCGGGGTTGAGTTCAATGTATGTGAATTTTAGAACAAGTCCATTTAATCATTCCTGCATATGTGCTTAATTCTGTCGCGTGGAGTAAAATTGCAGTTGAAAAGGTTAATTGCAGCAAAAGAAATGTTAGAGTCCAACTTTTTTAAATGGTTAACTTTACCTTTTGCTCGATAAGATGGAGTGGAGGGGGAAAACTTGAGAAAACCAGTTAAAAAGTTCTAATCCAGAGTACAATCAAAGTTTTAGATACTGGCATTTTAAGCATGCTCTGTTACATCATTAAGCAGTGTGAGAAAAGAAAACGTCCATACATAAAAGCTACAGCCACCCACAGAGAGGGAGGGAGGGAGCGACAACAAACTTTGGTGGAAGGAACAGAGACCAAAAAAAGCATTGAACTTTGCCCTCTCGATGTGTCTAAAATTTTTGTACGTGTCTATGCACAGTCATACTGAACCTGATACAGTTGATGAACAACCGAATCATAGTTGGTCCAGGGCAGAATAATTGCATTCTCTCATAGACAAGTTGTTTCATGTACATGAGCATATTCCATCGTGATGTGTCAGATATGTGAGCATGTGTGGTAGGGGAATTAAAACTCTCTCAGACATCGTTGAAAGTCCTGTCCTTTGAATGCGCAAGGTCCATCCCATTAATTACAGTAGTTTGAGGCATTTGAGAGAATTACTATAGAAGCATGTCCCTCTGAAGGAAAATGTAGACCACTCCTGCAGAAGAAATCACTTTATTTCCATGGATCAAGGGGAAAAAATTGGAACTTCGTCTTGTGCTTTAAAAGAAACAGTGCTTTTCCTCTCTTCTCTTGCTACAAGCTACAAACATCTCCCTCCATAACCTGCGCTTCTAAATAACGCTTGCTTTATATCCTCACAACTCAGCACTGTCCTCTGCTCCATTTCCTGTTCCTTGCCAAATATAACATATATAAAATTAGTACATGACACGGTTAAAAAATAAGGCGCGCGCGCGGAGAAACTTCACAGGAATTAATGTACCTCTGAGCAAGAAGCCTGCACAGTGAAATCATTGAAGCAACTTATAACACACTGTTCAATCTCAAGACCAAATGCTTCTAAAGTGTTCATTGTGGATTGTAACAATCCTGGCTTTCCTGCACAGCAAATTTCAATCTGTGTATCCTCATTCTTCCTCTTCACTTCAAACTACACATGTCCAAGGAAAAAAGAAAATGCACATGTTGAACTTGAAGGAATCACGATATTGGTGAAAGTATATTTATGGGCAATACTAGAAGGGTAATAATTTGATATGTACCTTGGGTGTATTTCTCACCAGGATCTCATTTTGCTTTGCATCCTTCAGAATGCCTCCAATGTTTGAATCCACCTCTAATTCTAGCTGCAATTTGTTAATCTTCTCCAGGAGCTCCTTCATATAATCTATAGTGTCTCCAAGGATAGATGTTCTGTCCATCTGTAATGGGCATTGAAGAACAACCAAATTAGCTCTGCGTAACTAAAATCCAACATATCAGAAAAACCAGATTGTTAATTTGCGCTTCAAGGATTGTTAATGCAGATATACCTTACTTATCTTGGGCACAATTGATCTCAGCATTGAGAGGCGATCGTTTAACCTCTTTCTTCTTCTCCTCTCTGCCATTAAATTCTTGGAGGGTTGGCCCTGAATCTTCTTTGCTCGATTCTTTCTCTCCAAAGACCCATCACCCATGTTGAAAATTGGCATTTCTGGGGATTGGCTTGGCTCTATCTTGCATGGAGTTTGCAGGTCCAAACTTTGAAGTTCATCCCCAAGCAAACCAGGATCCTCCAAATCTTCCATCATGGACAATGGGTAATCTTCTTGACCCAGAACTGGAGTATCAAGAACATTATAGGATGAAGAAGATGAATCAACATTCTGGGGAGCAGAGAATTCATCAAGTAAGGAGCTGTAGATTTCATTAAAGCAGTAGTTGTTGTTGTTGTGGTAGCCCTGAGGAATTGCTTGACAGGAAGAGTCGTTTGGAAGGAAGGATAGAGGGTTTTGATCAAAACAATCAAAACCCCAGCCATTAGAGAAGAGTTGGTTTGATTCCGATGGGATGGTGTCCCATGTTTCCTTTCTCACAGCCAGTAATTCTTCCAAAAAATGATCATGTTCACAGAATTCCATTCTCTTGTAAAGTGAATGCTAAAGCTTAAGGAAACACCTTGATATTATGTAGTACTACAAGTTGGAGAATTTATAGGGGGCTACAGGATGAAGATTCTGGCAAATTGATTATTTATATGAATTAGAAAAGTATTAATTATGTTTTTATCAGAAAAAGTATTAACTGCGTGTTTTATCCAGTGGTACCTATAGCCTATTGCCTAAGACTGAAATGGAATCTGCTTTTCATATCTCTCTCTCTGTATATCTTTTTCACCGAAATCTCTGCAATCAAGAGGGAACTAAATATTTAATTGGCTTACAAAGAAGAAAACTTTGACCCTCACCCTTGTCTGCTACCAAAAAGGATGGAGTTACTCATCAAAAACCCTACCAGGTTCTTTGCATGTTGAAGCTTCTGTAAAATATCTAAATTTTTAAGGAACACAAGAGAAAATTTGAGCTGGGTCCCACCCCTAAATGCCTCCCGAATTTGGCTTGGCTCACAAATTCAAATGAGTTGGTGGTCTCTTTTGTCGTTTCCAGCACTATCTCTCCATTCCCAAAATGCTTTATACAATATTGTGAATGCTTGTCATACTAAACAGAGAATAAAGCAGTAGTCTATCTATTTCATATTCATTTTCAAGCTGACAGGTTGATCAAAGCGCCAATTATACAGGTGTGTTTGGAAATTCATTTGAAGTAAGGGGTCTACGGATTCAGAGAAGAGTTTACGGAATTCAAGAAGAATTTACGGATTTCAAAATAGTTTATATAGATTTTGAGATGATTTTTACGAATTTTAAAATGATTTTGTCTTGATTTATGTACACAGTTGGGGAGAAGTTCTTCGCACACTATATACACCACAACCAAACTATGCAACACCCATTAATATAATTGTCATTCCCCAAACATGCCCTATTCGCCTGTTTCAGTACGTTTCTGATCTCCAACTACGTACGTACGTGTCTCTGTCGTCTGGTGTGGGGATTTTATAGGCCTTTTACCGTATTTCATCTCTTACTCCATCCCACCCCATCGACTGATTAAAAAAACTTGCTAGAGACACAGCAGCTTTAATTTCCTATGTACAAGCCTGAGAACTACGCAAGAGTTAATGATGCTGCGCATTACATACGGTCATATTTGCGTGGAAACGTAGAGAATACTGTGTATAGGACCCATTAAGTTGTGCACAGCTACTTGTGAATTGGGAATCACTGTCATGTGTACGTAATATATTAAATTCGAGGCATTAAATATGTGCGTGCTTGATTCTTTCAAAGGAATGAGTGAATAAATTAAACTAAATTAATGCATAGCAGGATGTGGTCAGGATGAACCTTGAAGTAGATTAATTATTAGTGGATGTATATAAACATACATATATATATATAAGATCAATGTCTGGTTTCTGAGAGCAGTGAAAAATAAAAATTATGAAATGCATGTCACGGGAAAACGAACATGGGGCCAAAGTGTCTTATTTTCTCGAGTTTATGATCATCCCGTGTGAAGAATAATCTAGCTGCTATGTCACATGCTGTTAACGTCTGATTACTCAAAAAAAAAGGCCAATCAATGATTTACGATTCAATGAATGCCTTTTAACCAGCACGTGTGAGTTGGGTCAGTGTACTGATTAACCTGGTTTAATATATGAACTATGGCAGGCCCCGCAGAGTCTATCATACCCTTACCTGAAATGAAAAATTATAACTGTCTTTAAGGCATACCCGGCACAAAATTTGAATACTATCAGCTTTATGTAATTTTACTTGTAATCAATTGGGTTTTATTAACAGATAATTGCTCTGAAGTCATGACAAAAGAATGTGAATATATACCAAAAACTCCTGTAACAAATAACATACAATGATAGGTACGAGTTTTCGTGCGGAAAATCATGGAAAATCCTTAAAGGCTAGAGTTTTACAGTAATTCTCCCTTTTATTCTTTGTGATGTTCTCTTAGCCAGAAGCTAAAATATTGAGCAGGCATAATTCCCCTTTTTGGATAGGTGACACGAACGAACTCAGTTAAAGTGACTAAAGTATTTTCCTTCTAAAAACTAATGGATCGAGGTCAACTCAGCAACCACGTGAACAAACGTGGGCCCATTTGCTTTTACTACTGCGGGAATCAACCTGCTTTTAAAACGTGGAATTTCAGTGGCAGATGTGAACAGCAATGAGTAACATAGAGGAACCAGATCGCACAATAATAAACAGTTTACCTGAAAGCCAGAAAAACAAAGAATTAACGTTGTACACTTGCACATTTCTAAGGTATTTATTTCTTTAATTAATAATCCGACAGATGCTTTTAATAAACATGTTAACAGATTATTTTACATTAAGATTAAAAAAGATGCAGGATGGTTATTTTTCTGGATGGTTATCACTAAAACTTGAAAGGTTAAAGTAACCAACAGTCAGAAAAAAGAGTCCATGAATAATCAAAAAGGGAGAGCGATAGATAGGTAAACCTAGTTCCATCATTAGCGAGGCATTCAACTTTGAATTTTCCTCTAATAATCTCCTGGCTTCTCTACCTTTGTAAACCAGAGGCTGTTCTACGTATCAAAATGATTAAACACCAAAGCTAATCGTTCGCTGCACCAAATTTTTCAAAAAGTTATCGAATGATGGTGTTGCAAACATTCTGATGCCAGAATGACTTGCTCCGAAAGTTCTTAATTATTGTAATAAAAACTAATTATAGATCTGCTATTTAGTTCTAAGTAGTTGATCTATGGTTGTATTGTATGACCATACGGTAACAAGGATACTTGTACCGAGAACTTTGAGCAAAAAAGTAAATGCAAAGATAAAATATTCATTCGGAAAAGCGGTGGAGAAATGTTTTTACCATTTACGAGGTAAGTTTATGAAAAAGATTATCTCATTTTACGGAAAAACACTGCGCTTTCCCAAATACTGCCAATTTTATATACACTTTTATTTCTTTGCACAGTTTTTATTCTGTTATACATGTAACTGCATGACAGGTGCACGATTGATTTGTCAAGATCCACTTTTTTTAATAAAAATGGTGGATTTGTATGCTTAAATAAATGAAGTGGACTGTCTCATGCCGTTAAAGCGCACACACATTATGATGAGTTTATGTCCCTGCAAACAAGATTTTTAGCTGTGGCCATTTTTACAATTTCTATAATCAATAATGCAGACGGACAGTAGTGTTTATATACTGTCACATACAAAATACTACAAATATAATCCGCTCATCACGTAGCCGTTGAAGAAAACTTCTTTAACATGCAGTGTCTGTTTTTGAGCTTAAAATAAAATAGAGGGGATGCGTTGTAAAATAAGTAAAGAGAAAAACTGCTAGCAGCGGGTTGGATGAACAGAAGCAGGAAATATTGCGTAATGATGATGCTCGCAGTTGTATGCCTAACAAAACAACAGTCCTTATATCGAGAATTGCTTTTAAGCAACTATATATCAATGATGAATATTAATAGGTAAAGAAAAGGTGAAAAACTGAAGGAGGGAGGGGGTGGGGGAGGGGTAGAGCCGAGGACAAAGTAAAATGAGCAGAAGAGAGCACGAGGAGCAGAGGGTCAAGATGATGATATATGTGGCTGAAAATGAATGGCGAGTTTATAAATTGTTGGTGGTTGGTGGTATCATGAAACCGCGGCAGTTTCCTGCAATGCCCCCGACACCAGTAAGTGGTTTTGTTAAAACCAGATTGTGCCTCTCTCGTTCTCTGGCTCTTAAATTCAGCTTTTCTTTCTCAGCCCACAATAATAATAATATCCCATTTCGCGCCAAAACCACCAAGTCTCCTCCTTCTCCTTGCTTTGTCAGCTAGCGAGGGTACCTATATACAAGGTAGGTCGTCGTTTTGCAGAAATCGTAGATAGGTTGGGATTGTGTACGTGTGTTGAGCTATGCGTATATATTATACATTACCCCCGGCAAGTGCAATAAGACGAGACATGTGAACAAATAATAATTTGGTTTCCGTGTACTGTGACGTGTGAGGTAGTAATACTTGTAGATAGTGAGTGAGTACTGCAGGTAATGGAGAGAGGAAGGGAGGAGGAGGGGGGTCACGAGTGAGAGATGTATAAAAAGAGAAAGGGATGGAGAAGGAGCCACCAAACCCCACCACCACGGAATCACAGATGCATACGAAACTTGTGGGTGTTTGGATTAATTGGTTCATGAAAAGTCGTGCAATGTAGGGCATGTTTGTATTAACCGTAGTAATTATTTTTTAAATATAATTTACAGTTTATAAAATAAACATGTGAAATTAATTTTGTTTTAATTTAAATGACAAGGCACAACCATTCATATTTAGTCACGGAGTTTATTACATTCATGACACAGCTTTGGATTCCATGCAAAGGAATTGACGAGAATTCCTTTCTCACGTTGAAATTAAAAACCGGAGTACGTATATACTGGTCATTAACGATATTTCTGTTATCAAATCAGTGGTGTTTCAAGTAGAATTT
>JANTPZ010014611.1:0-11929 GCA_025593235.1 Vachellia pachyceras
CCCACAGCACACATCATGGGTCCAAGCCTGCCAACTTTGTCAACATTGTCGATTGTGTTTTTCTTCTTAAAAATGATGATCGTTGGTTTTCGATTTTGGTCTATCGATCGGTATAAAAAAATGCCCTACTATTCTCCGTCTCTTTTACCCGTATTGTGATCCGCGACATTTGTATCGTTTTCTCTCTTTCTTTTTATTAGTTGATTTCCAAATTATATTTACTTTCATTAGTTTCATCACCATAATCCAAAATATTTATTGAAACATATGTTAAATGGTCGAATGGGTTTTTAGTCGCTGCATTCTGTAGCCACAACATATTGGGCTTGAATTCGGATTCTTCTGATTTTTTTTGGTAGGGCATATCTTTTATTGGAGACAATCATCAGTCGGTGATTTCTCCCTTCCCTAACGAAGGTTCAAACTTTACCTTCCAATGTTTTGAGGAAGTATCTCATTTCTTTAAACCCAACACCAATAGGTGATTTCTCCCGTTTTGACAAGACATAAATACTTCACATCATAGCTCGGGCCTTTATACGCCCATGATCCATTTGGGGTTTGTTTGGTTAGCCCGTTGAGAAAAGGGACACAAAGTCCGAGGTAAATATGTGAGAGAAATTTTATCTTGGTAAGCGCAGAATGGCTTTTAGATGCCCAAACGGACTGTCCAAACAACCCTCTGGTCAATGAGAGTCTAGTTTTGATTGCATGGAAAGATGAAATACGAGGAATTGACCTTAGTAAATGAGTTAATCCATCACAATTGATTAAAATTTAAATATTTATTTGGAGAGATGCTCACAATTAATGTCCGACAATACTTTGAACAGATTGCCTCAAATAAGAGATATTTATTCTTAGGAAATAATAAAATAAAAGAAGGATAAGGCTGTGGGCAGAGAAAAAGAAAAGAAGTGAAGACCTGCAACCCCAATATTCAACAGATTCATCGCGTTTATCCAGTGCGGGCCTTTGCTTTTAAAAAAAAGTATGGCCCAATTCAGTTTCTGTTAAAAAAGGGCAGTGCCTTCTTTTTCTTGGCCGACCAATTCAAAAATGGACACCACCCACTTTTTTGGGTCAACGTGTATGTTTAAGAAATTTTTCCACCAACGTTACATGCAAATTAATGCAACACGTATTTTTAAATTTATCAAAGCATCTTGAAATTTGTAAAATCATTTTAAAATCCGTAAATTCCTCTTAAAACCTGTAAACTCCTTTCTCATAAAAAATTCTCAAACACACACAAAGGCCAGCTTGGGAAGAAAGACAAGGAATGAAAAAGAGATTTGAATTTGTGTTGACACAAGGTCTTAAAAAACTGTAAACACAAGGTTAAGCCACATCAGATCTCAAAAAAAAAAAAAAAATCTCTGCACCTTGAAGAAAGTCATGTAAGACCAATATTCAAATTATGTTGAAAATGCCTGTTGAGCAAATCAGTCAACGCGCTTTACTTGCTCCTCTGCATCCCAAGTTTAACGTTTTCAAATATCAGCTCTACCGATTCGAAATCAATTATCGGATTGAAGTACACTTGTGTGCCATTTATGAATCAAATCCATTATCCACAAAAATGAGTTAAAATCAGTAATAGAATAAATTTTTTAATACGATTAAAATGCGATAAAAATTTTAAAATCATCGGTAAGGATATTCGTTTATTAATGGCTTAGTTTGACAAAATGTTTCAGGAGCCTAAAAGTATGTTCAACAGTGTTTTTTCACAAAACGAGATAATCTCCTCCACATATTTACCTCAACTTACGTAAAAGTATTTTTCTACCACTTTACCAAACGGAGCCAATATGATTGTTCTACCTACAGTCAAAAAGAGGCAAAGCAGGCGTTTTGAAAAATGTGTTCACTTAGATTGAAATAAAACCCCTTGTAAGCAAAGCATAGCTTGAAATCCTCCGACTCTTTCATTATTAGCTGATAGATTGGAATTTAACCAAAAGATAGAAGTGTCTGTAAATGCTGTCGATGCGTTTTGCTTCAGAACCACGGCATCTTGTCATCTTAGAATCCATTTGACCTCTGGTTAATAATGGTTATTATGTTATGACTTGGCGATTTCTCATGTCAACTTCATAAATACTCTTCCGCTATGTATATTCTGAGCAAGACCCAAAGATAGAGATAGATAGAGTGAAACAAAAAAGGTATCTGATCTGGGGAAAGGAATGCTTGCTTGATCATATAAAACCCTGTATCTATCTCTATGAGTAGCCATCCCTTCTGTCTTGTTCCTCAGCTTCCTTATTAGCAGCTTGAACCGACTTGAACCACAGATATCCCTGTTTCCAATATCAACTTCAATTACTAATCTCATTTTAAACCTTCTCTTTCTCAACTAATGCTCTCCGCTTCTAAAAAATCACCATACTAACAGTGGTCATATTAAGTTTAAAGTGATGATCTTTCAACTTAATGCCACAAGCCCAACATTCACAGCTCAGGGTTTAAGTTCTTTTCATTCTATATTAATTAGTATAATAACATAAAGATAATAATGGTCACAGGTAAATTATAAAAAATACTCACCGAGAAGGGAATGCCAGTGAATGCAAAGAATCCAAGCAACGGAGCATAAAATACACTGTCTGAGCTCAAAACTCCAAAAACTGGCCTTTGGTTCACATACTCGAATATGGAACCAATCTGCAATTAGAAAGCAAACAAAACGAGCAAATTAACTAACCAGAACCACACAACAAAGGAAAAAACCTAAAAAGGTTAAAGGACAGAATCAATATATGCTACAAAAATGCCAAAAAAGCTTACTGCGGCAATGGCGGTAATAGCAGACGCCAGTAAATAAACATAGAAAGGGATGACAAACCCTTCTTCAGAAGCATTATTGTCGTTGGCCTCGGCCCCAGCCCAAGGTGGTGGTTCCTCTGAATCTGGTTTAGCCCACGAAGGAATTGTTTCTTCTGACTTACTTGAATCTGCAGAGCCTTGAGTCACACCCACCAGCACAGTTCTATTCCACGATTCCTTCTTCCGAAAAACTTGACGGTTCGGAATTCTAGTCCCCAGAAATATCTTCTGTTGCGGAACGCCCAACAACGTTGCGTGTTGGGATACTAAACATTGCGTTCTACAACTAGAAGCGCGGATTATACTTGAATTTGGAGAAAATAAGGTGCTAGTCATGGCTTCCATTCATTCAGATCGTCACCACTGAAATATGATGGCTCTTCATTTTTCTGTGGCAGTGAATGGGACTGAAAGTTGCGCTTCAGGAAGATTGGGAACCAAAGAAACCTTATCCAGAGGTTTGGGCTTTAGAAGTTGGTGAGCCCATTTAAAGGATGGGAATGGGCCTCATGGGCCCGTCTGCTTCAATTTTCAAATGTTTTTGAAATTGGGAAATTGGAATGGGAAAATTTTTCCCACGCAAAATTGACCGCCATTTCTATTGCTTTGGCAGATTCAAAACATTTGAATCATATTAGGCTATTAGCATCTGTCCTGTCCATCCCCATCTAGCATTTCGCGTGCTCTTGCTATTCACTGCCCGACGGCCCTTCTCTCGCTTCTTTGGCTTTTTAGGCTCTCAAAACTCTCAGGTAGTTTCTCTTCCTGCCTAGTTCCTCTCGTATGTATGTTCAATATTTCATCTTCCCGCTCAATTACAAGATTATCTTCTCCATCTGTCATGTAGATTTGAACTATGCTTATTCTTTTGTTTCTGGCATCTGTATTTCTCCTTTGTTGGTACAAAAAAATTGAACTAGACTCCATATTCCTCCGTTTTTATTCCTAATAGACTTTCCCTGTGTTGGATCTCTCATTTTTGGGCGTGAACTGCTCCTGTTTATGCACAAATGTGTTATGCAACCTTTCGTTCTAACGGTTTTTCTTCCTTGATTTGTTCTTGATTTCTCTGAAATGTATTTGCCATGTTCTGAGGAGGAAATTGGTGTTTTTCTTTTCTTTTATTCATCTGTTTGTTCTTTTCTCTAGATCTGAACGTATTCCCCTTGTTTCGATTTATTAAAATTTTATTTTTTAAGCTTAATATTCAGGAAATGGCGGGAAAAGGAGGCAAGGGGCTTTTAGCTGCAAAAACCACGACTGCCAACAAGGACAAAGATAAGGATAAGAAAAGGCCTGTGTCCAGGTCATCCCGTGCCGGAATCCAGGTAACACACTGCCCTTTTACTCTGCTTTCATCATCGTGGTTACTAAGTTATTCACTTTAGTTGGGAATTTTGGATAGTTTAACCATTTAACCTTTGGCTTTAGGCGTATTGTTCTTTTTTGGTGGAATTCATGGATCTGTCCCACCTCTGCTTTTTTTTTTATCTTTATTTTATTGGGCACCGGTTTGGGGATGATGGCTCAATTAGTACCACAGTGAAGTGTATTCGACCATTTCTTCGTTTGAGTAAAAAAAACCAGGACCATGTAAGATATGAGGTGATATACACAATGCTAGTTAGACAATAAAACAACAGATTTATTGTTTATTCTTAACATCCATCTGGGTTGCCTATTTGCAGTATTAAATGTCTCTTGGAAACAGCCAAGTGTTGTTTTCGATTCTCGTTTACTACTCTTATTCTGGTTACTTACACATGTTTGCGTGGTTGGGGTGTAGTTTCCTGTGGGTCGTATTCATAGACAGCTGAAACAAAGGATCCAAGCAAATGGGCGTGTTGGGGCCACAGCTGCAGTTTACTTGGCCTCCATTCTTGAATACTTGACAGCTGAGGTTCTGGAACTTGCCGGAAACGCAAGCAAAGATCTGAAGGTGAAGAGAATCACACCCAGGCATTTGCAGCTGGCAATCAGAGGAGATGAAGAACTTGATACCCTTATTAAGGGCACCATTGCTGGTGGGGGTGTTATCCCTCACATTCACAAGTCCCTCATCAACAAGACCTCCAAAGAATGATGACCAGCTTTCTCTTGCATTCTCAAAGCTCGTAATGCCTGTTTTCTGATCAAGTTAGATTGTGTTTATTATGACCTTTATCACAGTTACTGGTAGCGTAGGCTGTTTAATGTTAATCCCTATCCCTTTGTCTAGAACTGAAATGGTAGTGTGTAAATGGTCATGTGATAATCTGTCTTTTTAACTGAAGGTGTAATTTGTAAGGTTGTTGGATGGTTTCATGGGCATTTACTCTAGCCTTTGTGATTCTGAAATATGAATTATGCTCATGCTTATGGTTGTGTTTAGAACTTGTTGCTTCTTGGTGTTATTCGACTAGCGAATGGGACAGGGTTCTGATGCGCAGCAATTGTCATTTCGAGAGATCTGAATTAAATGCTTAACATTCATTGTGTGCGTGCTATCATTTTTTTTCAAGAGAAAAATTGAACAGATCTAAATTATGGTGTGATCCTTGTCAAATAGCGGTCAAAATAATTTGATTAGGCACGTTGACATATAATTCACAAAAACGAATGAGATACGTTTTAACTTAATTGATAAGTGTCCTTATCTTAACCTATGATTATCCAATTTGATTTTTATTCTTATCTTTATTTTTATATTTTGCTCAAAGAATTAACCTAATTTAAGTTAGGAATTTAAAAAAAGAATTAAAAAAACAATTTCCAAATGTTTATGCAAATTTTAATAAGGGGTTAAAATAAATGAAATTGGGTCATCAATAGTGCAGAGAAAATAGAATTGATTTACCGCTGTTAATGAAGAAGAATAAAAAATGGCGTTGGAGAGAAATTTGATGTAGAGAAGGGAGCAGAATGTAGTAGTAGATGAAAGGAGAAAAAAGATTGAGAGTTTATCATGCGTTCAAAATGAGTAAAATGGGTAATAAGAAGAAAATAAATAGTTGATTGCCATCGCTTGTCTCTCAACATCTAATAACCCCCAAGGATTTAGAGGTTGTAGTTGCTGGATACTTATATCTCAGCTGCCTAGTCCAACAATTGTGGGTGTGGGTAATGGATTTGAGCTCGTGGATAGGCTTCACACATCTTCTAGGTGTATGACGGTTTTACATTTGGGTAGATCTATTCTTTAAGTGGGCTTGCAGAATGGGCATTGGATTGGTTTAGTTCAAATTAGTTTTTTGAGCATACACCAAACATCATTATAAAGCAAGCTTTTAAAGTTTTATTTCAATTTTGGGGTAAAGATGTGATAATTGATTTTTTGCCCATTTTTATCTGTACTTAATTGCAACAAATTATGAGCTTGTATTTAATTCTTTTTTTAATTCGTTATGACCATTAGTTTCAGAATTTTAGTTAAGGGTAAAATTGAAAAAGTTAAAATATCAACTACCATCAACCATTCTTTAAAACAATAAAACCTTTAAAGCTAGTTAAATTGACCCTACAATTACTCTAATTAGAACCGGAGGAAAATGGCCCATGCTAATTTAGCTGTACCCTAATAATAGCAATTTTTAAGTGAGCATGTTGAATGAACGTGAAACTCAATTATCAAAATTGATGAGCTTACTGTTCCAATTAATGTTGAATCCAATCTCTTCGCATGGTACTTACTTTTGATTTTTTTACATATAAAGGCAATAAATTATATCACTATTTTATTAATTCGATTTATTTCAATTTAATTATAAATAATTATGTCACTTGGGATTGAATCAACTTGTATAAACTTGCTTAAAAAGAAAACAAACATTCATACCACAAAGTACAAATTATTACTTAATCCACATCTTTATTACTTGGAAAAAAAATCTACTTGATCTATAGAAATAATTTTGAATATAATATACATTGTTTTTATTAAGTTTATTTTATGTTATTTAAGAATTTGATATGTTATTTCTTTTTATATATTATATAATGTTATTTGGTTATCACATTACTAGTGCTACTACTTGTACTGGATGAACTATTAAAATCATGATTTAGTCATGTTTCTCGTTCGACATCTAACCCAGGTTTTAAAACATATTAAATTTCATTATACGTTACGAGATGTATAATTTACTCATAATAATTGAAAATAAGTCGACCCAAAATACTAGAATGGGACAATATGAAGTATATGGTATGGAACACCATATAAGAACAAAAGGGCATCTAGATATCCGAAAAAGCTACAACTACAGAATCTATTACACGACCCTTTTGCTATATATTCCTTCCATGCATTCCTTTGTTGTAATACATCTGTCATTTTGCCCCCTGCTAAACTCTTTCATTCTCCCTCCCTCCCTCCCTCCGTCTCACACATACACACACTCACACAGAGCAATCGCTACACGCAGAAATGGAAGCCAATATTCTGACAGTAAGCAGAAATCCAGCAGTAACTGCAGCAAACCGGAGGTTGAAACATAAACCAAGATATCCCTGTGTGGTTGTTGGAGTGCTGACAAGACCTGCAGATAATATTACAGAAGAAACAAGACAAACCAATGTTTACAAAGACAACTGGTTGGATCGCTTGGCCATTAATCATCTTTCTAAGAACGTTCAAGAGGCATCAGGTTGGTCCACCCTCTTCCATCCTATGCAACACATAAGTTTCATGAATTTGTTCTCTTACCTTCAATCCTACGCAGGACTCATTAACAGCAAGAGTGGATACGACAGCTTGGTTGAGGCAGCTACTGTGGTTTCTCAGAAATTCAATCCGTCTCAGCAACGTGAAATTGTCCTTCAAGCTCTCAACAGAAGCTTCCCAAGGCCAATACTCTCCTTTGTGAGTTCCTTCACCATTCTGGTCTTCCTCCTGTTTTGCCAATTCTTACAGAATAATTAGCATTGGACAAAACTGAAATAAAGTGCAGGAAGGGTTCTTTTTTATTTTATTCTTCCCGGAAAAAAAAAACTCTGGCTGTCTTTGATGAATATGTTGTTATAACCGATTGCAGATAAGGGCAGTGCTGCCACCATCTAGATTGGCAAGGGAATATTTTGCCGCCTTTACTACTTTGTTTTTTGCTTGGTTAGTCGGGCACTGCGAGGTAAACATCTAATACTATACTGTCAATGTTGGCTGGAACTACTATGATGTCATATTGTGAGTTAGAATCTCAATCATAATTAGTGGAAACCCCACAGGGAACTGATAGGCAGAGCAACATGGTACACTACGCCTTCCAATTGTGATGACAAGACTGAAACTTTAATGGTGATAAGTCTGATTCAAACTATTGTGGAAGCTGATTAAAATACTGGAAAATGGAAATTACCGTTGTAACTAGCTAATCAGAAGCAGTAGCGTATTTATATACCTGAGATGCTAAACAACCTTCAAAGTGGCCCTCTTACTGTAGAATCGGGGCAGCACAGTTTCTAATACAACAAAAAATATATAAATAGATTCTTGCATGGAAGCAGAGTAGTAATAAATGAGATGGAAGATAGGGAAGGAAGTCAACTTAGCAGACTGAAAAAAACTAGCCAACTATCTCCTTTCACTATTGAGAGCCCACTAATTAGTCTCCAGTTCTCCACAAGAAGCGTATAATTTCATTCACCATCTTGCTCCACTTGAGTTTTATTAGTACACACGTCAAAACTATAGATCATTCAAATCGATGTGAAGAATAATATAACTGTAGTATGTCATCAAGATTCACAATACAACATTCTTAATAACAGATTAACCAACAGAACAGAAGAGATAAACGTGGCCAAACATAAGGATTTGCAAACTAAGGAAAAGGAAATAGTGAAATCAACTCCTTATCATAAAAACACACACAATCGCATGACATAATTGACTTTCGGCCCAAAAAAAAAAATATAACCTAATTGACTTGTGTATGCAACTATTTTATTTTAAAAAAATCCAACCTATGATATTGTTGAACAATTAACCTCATCATTATTTTCACTATGAATAAGGTGAGGGAATCAGAGGTCAACGGGAGAAGAGAAAAAAATGTTGTCCACATAAAAAAGTGCAGGTAACTCGACCTTTTCTCTTATATTTTAACTTCAAATATGTAGCAAAGATGGTCCCCAATTCACCAACCTAAGATACGTCCTGGCCTCAAACAATTTGCTTCAATGATGATGCAGCTCCAATATTGTATTCTCTATTCCCATCATGACTACCATGATCACCATCAACATTATTGTCAAAACTAAAATGATGATTATTATTTCCATCTCTCTCATCATTTTACCTAAGCAACCTAACAATTTTCGCTTTTCAAAAATTGGTTTTAATCACATTATGTACAGGTTTTTGGAACAGACAAATTGTGTCGGGATGTGCGTTAATCTCTGCAAAATGCCATCTCAATCATTTATAAAGGACTCTTTGGGTATGCCCGTCAACATGGTTCCAAGTGAGTATTAGCATTCAGCAACTGCTTGCATGAGCACAGTTAACTTGACATGGTCTTGCTTGAAGAGTCTCTGTTTAACTTCTCTGTTTTGGAATGAAATGGATAAAAGTAAACAGTTTGATGCATTATTATGTGTTTGTTTCTCGTATTAGCAAAGCGTCTATACGTTATAACCATTAAAAAGAAGTAACCTATGTTACACCAAAACTAAAACTAAGGAGGAAATGTTTCCTTTTATAGTAACTCCCACTAAAAATATAAATACAAGAAACATTTTTCAAATCGCCAGAAAAAGAAATATTTTTCATACTAGAGTATCATAACATCCACTAGATTGTGGAAGCCAGCCTCATCATTTCACAGGAGGGCTCCACTTCTCATATGCCACTAGGGATGCAGAGTTGGGATAGAACTCAGTTGAGAAAACCTAAATACATTGCATGCATTTCATCAAGAAATTGATGCTTCAGGTATAGCCGTAAACATTTTTGATATGATTAATGGTGTACCATGTACCTGTTCTTCAATATAAGGTATCTTGAATGATTCTTTCATAGTATTATATCAGTTGCATTCATCAAAAGCATTAAAATCGCATTGTATTCATAATGACATAATTGACATTAGCTGACCAGTCATATTCTCTTTCTAAAAAACTTTCCCTCCTCCAATAACTTGATGAAAAGTAGAGGACCTATGATAATATCATAGTAAATAAGGTGAATTGATGTGAGTGGATGATTGAACGAATTCCACTAATTTAATGAGTTTGAAGTGCCTGTAATCAGTCCGAACTCTATCAGCATCTTTTTAACTTGCAGATTTTGATGATATGAGTTGTGAGATGATATTTGGCGAGGATCCTCCAGCACCAACAGATGATCCAGCACTCAAGCAACCATGCTATAAAATATGTAACAACTTTATTATGACCCTTTTATGTTGATTTACATTTTCTAATGGAAAAAATTGAAGGCTAGCGACCAGGCAAACTATATAAGGTTAGCAAGAAAAAGGATCTAGGATTATTATGCCTGACCAGAAAACATACTATTGGGAAGCCAAAGCCGCATGTCATTTTGCTCTTGGTCAGATAAGCTGAAGAAATTAGAGTAGAAGAATGTAAATTATGGCAGACAGTTGAACCTAACTCATATTCTATATTCTTATATCATGCAGGCTCGCTAAAGAAGCAGCATGAAATGAACTGCCTCAATTAACGGGGAGGGTATGGAATGAGTAGCTTGTGAATAAGATCAATTCATACTAATTACCAATGGCCATATGAATCTACTTTGTTTCTTCTGTTTTTTTTTTCCGCCCAAAATCTACTTTGTTTCTAAACCTTAGACTCGTCAATTTATGTATACATGTCAGAAATTTGAGATGTTTAATATCCGCTAGCTGAGTTTCAATGTTAGTCAGAAAGAATGGTAAGTGGCAACTGCTGCCATCCACAAGAAAGAAGCAAGGGTTACTTTACTCAAGATACATGTATTAGCAAACCGCTCAAACTTCAAAACTCGGTTCGGGAAACCTTTCCACTCAGACATGGGCGCTAGAGCATAATAAATATGAAAACTTCAAATTTCAAGGTATTTCTCCATCATGCGATGGAGATTGGGTTGAGTCTGTGAAGGACAGCATCAGTGTCCTTTATCTATAATTACAAAACCAAATAGTTTACCTTTTGTAAGAAGTATTTTTGGACTCGAAAATTGTTGTAGGCTTTCAGGTCAGCAGTGATAGGACAAGAGTCAAGAGTGTCTCCCACCTTCTGTGTGCTACCAAAGCTAAGACTAGTAGGCCATCATTTCTCTCTCATCAAGGGAATGGTTAAGTGCTCCACCCCATTTGGACAGTTGGGAAGAACTTCTTAGCGGTAGACATAAATCAAGATAAAATTATTTTAAAATCTGTAAAAATCATCTCGAAATTTATAAAAATCATCTCAAAATTTGTAAATTCTTCTTGAATTCGGTAAATTCTTCTCAGAATTCGTAAACTCATTCATCCAAACGGATTTCTAAATATACCCATTAAAAAGTTCACTTGAAAGGAGGTTGCTCCATGATAATTATTTGAAAATTCTTTTGGAGTCATTACAATACGTAAAAGCAGAGCAAGTGGACAAAAGTATATCTATTTACATGAGAGTCAACGTGACTGTTTGGTTTAATATTTACAAGGTCTAAAAGCACGTTTAACAGTATTTTTCTATAAATCGAGATAATTTACTTCACATATTTATCTTAACTTACATGTACTTTCCAACTGCGTTGCTAGATGGATCCAACAGGCCTCTACCAAAACTCCTCCATGTATCGCTATAGCGCATGAAAGTGGACTAAAAAATTGTTTTCGGCCAAGCAACAGCCAACAAAGTACCCGTTCCTCAGCAACATTAATGGCCGTGTACTGAAAAACCCTAGGTCTCCACTCTAACCCCAAATCAGAAGCTAGAGGGATACTGATCTTTTGGGCAACAAGGGGTAAAATAATAATAGATCAGAACACCTTGATAATGCATGTTAGTGCCTCGCATGCATCATAGTGATGTAATAGTCATACTTTATGACTCGTCCAATAAGAAATTTAGACAAATGGAAGCAGTTTAGAAGGTGGAAGCGCTTGAAATGTTAAATAACCGCTGCCAA
>JANTPZ010014617.1:6983-27599 GCA_025593235.1 Vachellia pachyceras
ATCCAAACCAGCCCTTAATCTCAAGTTCTTAACAAATCGGTGCACATTGAACTCAACAAAATTAATTAAATGAGTACTTTTGCTTAAACCGACATGCAGGACTTAATTGTTTTATTTTGTAAGTTAAATTTTATATTAAGAATAATTAGCAATCAAGTCAGCAGATAATTATTTTATACACAAATTAACAAATCTATCCGATCCAATGATGATTAAAATTAGTGCAGGTAAGTTAGCAAGAGACTCCAACAAAATCAAACAGTGAAAGGACCAACCAGCAAGAAATACTGGCCAGATTATTTTTTACCCATCAATTTATTTAATGTTATTAGGTAATTCAATTTTATTTAGTTTCAAGTAGTTTTTGATTGATTTTACTCGAAATATTTTATCTTTATACTATTAAATTAAAATAATTTTCCATGGCACATGGAAAAATATAATATAACTAAAAGAGAAAAATGAAACTGAGGATAAAATTAAAAATGCATTATGTGTAAATGAAATTAAGGATAAAAGTAAAATTTAGTTGAATGGTGGAAAGTTTATTTAACTTAATAAATTATTGTAGGACCACATTAAAAATAAATAAAAAAGCTAAAATTATGAAATATTATGAGTAAAGTATCCAAATAATTATATGGAATGTAAAAAAATGAAAGGTATAAATGTCTAAATGTTAATTCGTTGTATGTGTATATACGACTAAACATTAATTTATGTATACTTGAATTTGAATTACATAGTCAAATGTATATAACGGAAATTATTTAATTTGTTTTATTATATTATAATTAGAATAATATTGAGGACAAGTAAGTACTGTCATGTATAGAATTAAATTAAATGTGCATCATATCATCACCTTATGTTTTATAAAATAGGTGAAATATAGCTATATATTTTTAGTATAATATATGGAAAATCACTACGATTGGCTTAAAATAGAAATTTCTCTCCTCATGACGTAATAAAGCGAAGAAAATGGTGGACAACCTTGTGGGAAAAGTATTAAAAGAATAAATGTGGCACGTCTTAAGTGAAGTTAAAGCAAAAGTAATAATACAAATGAAATGAATAAGAAAGAAGTAGGTCTATAGAAAGAAGGTATTAAATAAATATTTCCATTCGATGATGAGAGAGGAAGGTAAGAAGTGTGTGGGCTTAGAGAATTAAGAGAGTAAGAGAAGGTGTGACATTGTTTTCACCGATTGATGCATATGTTACTCAAAAACTAAATTGGGTGGTTTAAAGGAAGAAATCCTAAAACTTGAGACTAGAAACTACCTAATTAGATCAAATTTTTTTTAGCAACCAAGAGTAATATTATATAACACCAAAAAAGATAGGATTAGTAAAAGACCCGGGGGTGGCGATGGTGAAGAGAAGTTATGTTTATATAAGAAAAAACGGTAAAAAATCATTATAATTGTATGTTTGGTATGGTGGAAATGGAAAAAGAATTCATTTCCTATGTTTGGTATGGTGAAATTGGGAGGTGGAATTGGAAATGGAAATGGAATTAAAAATGGGTAGAAATGATTTCCATGATGTAACCCATAAAATTGTATTCAATTCCATGGAATTGATTTTTTGCCCCTCCTTTTTTTTTCATATTTATATCTATTTCTATCTCCATCTCCATCAAAATCAATTCCAGCGTACCAAACGAGCTATAAGTGACTTGACATGTACAAATTAAAGAAAACGATTGGGTGTATATATTGGTGAGGAGGGTTGTTGATAGAGTACATACTACAATGATAATGTACAATTCATATAAGTAGCTGACTCAATTTAGTACGATAAAACTTGTTATTGTGGTAGAGAGAGTGTGTGTGTGTTAGAGAAAGGGAGAGATGAGAAGAGAGCAGGAAGAAGAAGAGGAAGGTGAGATAGGTCTATCAAGGTGATTCTGTAGCATTTTGGATTTGGTGGGTCTTTCTATCTTTTACGCGTCCCTTCTTTGAAGAATATGGCACTTCGATGCTGACCTTTAACTTCAACACATTGCCTATTTATTATTATTTTATTTTCCCCCTCCAAAATTATATATAATTAATGACTCAAAGATATAAAATATTAAATAAGCCAAAAAAAATAAAGTATCGAACACAGAAATAGAGAAAAAAAGACATGATGATGGCAAAGTTTGTTAGTTTAGCCGTGGCTGTTCGTGAATTAGTTTTTGAGTAATAAATATGGGTTAGGTTAAGCAAGTTTACCTTAACAAACAAAATAAATGAAGTTTGAATTTATCTCTCTTAGTAAATAATTAGTATTTTTTATGTTTTGGATTTATTATTTATTGTTGATGCATTTGTATCGTACGTTGTTTAATGAAATTCAAATTTTTTTACATACATGTAATTGAGAAATTAACCATTAATAAATCAATGTCATTTATGTTATCGTTTTACCATTTGTTGTTGATTTATGGATATATGCATCAATTTATCTAAATTTGTGGTTTTTTTATATACGACTCTTTTAAAATGTCAACATGCTAGATATAATTGAAGGTTAAAAAGGGATATAACTATAATTGAATATATTTAAAAAAATTTTAACCAATTTTGATGAATAGGATTAATCAAATCCCAACCCAATTAAGGTCCTCATAATGGTGTTTGGATTGCGGTTTTGGCATATGGTCTTGGACTGTGCAGTGCTTTTGCAGTTGCATTTGAAGAGTGGACTATTCTGAAAAGACTTAAATTATATTACCAGAAAAATACCATTTAGCGACAGATTAAATGACTATTTTTTATCACTAATACGAGGGTCACTAATATTTTCTGTCGCTAAATGAAAATTTTCTGATGGAAAATAGTTATTTAGCGATGAATTTTTCCGTCTTTAAATATCATTTTTTTGTAATGTTAGCTTCGGATTTCTTCATCATATTCTACATGTATAGCTCGGTATCTATTTTCAAAATTTATTCTTAGTTATTCAACTTTTAACTCACTGATGATACATTCTCTTAACCATGATTCCCTAAGACTAAATCCTTGAATTTTTAACTCGTTGATGAAAATTTTTCTACATTAGCTTGGCATTTGTTCGGTTTTGATATATGATGAAGTTTGATTCGGACTTGCAATCAAAGCATGTTTCTAAAGATTAGAATCGTCTTGCTGATGCTTTAGCAAATGATGACTTGTTTTATTCATCCTTGTTTGATGTTAGAATGATGCATGTGGTTATCCTGTATAATTATATTACCATTTGTATAATTGTTTTCTGCTAGGTATCCATAAATAGGTGTCTAGAATTCTCCACAAATGTACAGATGGCACCACACTGTTTTTCTCCGTACTATTACTGTAGCTATTAAATACATGGTGCTCTGCGGTATGGAAAATCAATCCGAGAGCCATTTCTCTTCTAGCATATCAGTAATTGCCTTTCCCTTTTCTTGGTATCAGAGAGGCGAGGACAAGCGTCATGGCCTCAGCTCCTCAAAATCCAAACGCACCTGAGCAGTCGCCGTCACACACTCCTGCAAATCCATCTATCTCGGTTAGCTCCACCACTCCTCTCCCCTCCTTAACCGTGCTCCCAAAACTCCTCACTACTCCTCTGTCATCCTCAACCATGGTCTCGACCAAATCAGTCCCTCTACTCAACTCTCTCAGTCAGGCTACTCCCGTGAAGTTCGACGGTGTGAACTATCTGCTGTGGAAATCTCTTCTTTTGCCTGTCATTCGTGGACACATGCTTGATGGTCACATTCTTGGAACTAAGGCTGTTCCACCAGAATATACTCTCGACGTCAACGGAGATATCATCCCTAACCCACAGTATGACGATTGGCTGGTCACAGATCAGATACTTCTGGCCTGGCTCTACGGTATGATGACCGTGGAGATAGCATCCCAGCTGACCTAGTGCAAGTTGTCTCGGGAGCTTTGGACCTCTATAAAGAGCTTAGCCGGAGTAAATACCAAAGCTCGTGTGCTGTTGCTGAAATATGAATTTCAACGAACAAGAAAAGGATCTCTGAAGATGGAGGAGTATCTCACGAAGATGAAGTCCCTCTCAGACAAGCTGCGCTTGCTGGAAGTCCAGTTTCTTCAGAGGATCTAGCCAACCAGGTGCTTTCTGGTCTAGATACTGATTATAATCCTCTTGTGGTTTACTTGGCTGACAAAGATGATTTAACTTGGGCTGAGTTACACCTTAAGCTTGTGACATTTGAAGCTCGTTTAGAACAATTGAACAATGCTACCTCCATGACACACGCATTTGCAAACCTGTCGTGGTACCTGGAAAACTCGTGGCAGTAAGAACAAATCGCGTGGTCGAGGCATTTTCAAGCCTTGGGTGACTGATGCAAGAGCTGACTCACAAGAAAAACCATAGTGTCAACTGTGTAAAAAATATGGTCATGAAGTGCGTTCTTGTTACCGGCGTTATGATAAAGATTATGATGGTCCTACTGAGAAGAAGGCCAGTGGTTCCAGCGCTTCATCATCTGCCTCTGTCTACACAACCACTAATAAGGCCTGGAATGACCCTGCTTGGTACTTAGATAGTGGCGCTACCCACCACGTTGCCTCTTCTCCAGCCTGTGTTGATACCACAGCTGATGAGTCAGGTAACAAATGTATTTTTGTTGGTGATTGTTATTCATTAACTGTTAAAAGGTCTGGAAATTCTATGTTGCCGTGTGCTGGGTCCAGATTTCTCAAAATGAAGGATGTTTTGGTGGTTCCCAAAATGAAAAAGAATCTATTAAGTGTTAAAAAGCTAACTGATGATAATCCTGTTTATGTGTCCTTTTACTCACATGGCTGTTTTGTGAAGGATCTGCACACTAATCAGATTTTGGCCCATGGAGCTCCAAGTGAAGGAATATATAAACTCAAAGAGTCATCTCAGCCGTGGTCTTCTGATTCCAGTTCTGTTAAGAGTAAAGATTGTTCTAAGAGTCAAAGTTATGCTTTAGTTTCTGTTCTAGAGTCATGGCATATGAGACTTGGTCACCCTCACAGTAAGGTCTTGAGTTAGGTATTAACTGATTGTAAGATTTTACATCATATTAATAAAGATGACCTTTCCTTTTGTGTACCATGTCAATTGGGCAAATCTCATCGACTACCATTTACACCTTCACAATCTAAGGTTGAGGTACCATTGTTTTTGATCCACACTGACTTGTGGGGTCCAGCACCCATATGTTCCTCCGGGGGACATAAGTATTACATAAGTTTCTTGGATGATTTCAGTAGATATACATGGGTTTATCCCTTAACATCGAAGAGTGAAGCCCTCTCTGCTTTTAAACACTTCAAGAGCATGGTTGAGAATCAATTTGATAAAAGAATTAAGATCCTTCAAAGTGACTGGGGTGGAGAATTCAGAAACTTTCAACCTGTTTTAGATGCTTGTGGAATCATTTTCCGTCACTCTTGCCCTCACACCTCAGCACAAAATGGGAGAATAGAAAGGAAACATAGGCACATTGTTGAAACAGGTCTAACCTTGCTTGCCCAAGCTAGAATGCCCATGCATTATTGGTGGGAGGCCTTTTCTGCTGCAATCTTCTTAATAAACAGATTACCCACTCAGGTTCTAAATGGTTTATCTCCATTTCAGCAGCTATATTTGAAGAAACCTGATTATTCTATGCTTAAAGTGTTTGGTTGTGCTTGTTATCTATGTTTGAGGCCCTTTCACAAACATAAATTTCAATTTCATAGTACTAAATGTGTGTTCATGGGCTATAGTGGTGTACATAAAGGTTATAAATGCCTTAGCTCCACAGGCAAAATGTACATCTCCCGACATGTAGTTTTTGATGGAGAAGACTTCCCATTTGCTGATGGCTTTATCAATTTAAAGCAGTCTCCTCAAGAAACTATTGTCTCTAATCCTTCATCATCTATGCAGCTACCACATATTAGCAGCTCAATTGTGCCCGCTGAGAAAACCAGTTGTGCCAAATCTGGAAATGTGCCTTCTATTGCTACATCTGTCTCTAATGGCAACATGGCTGATGATCTTGTTGTTGCTGACAGTGCTCTAAATGATACCTCGGCCTCTGTGCCTATGTCAGAACCTGTGCAGGAACTCGATCAACATGTTTCCTGCCCATTTTTCACTGTGAATGCAGATTCTGTGCAGCAACAAATGGCCGATTTAGCAGCTGTGACGGATGATTTTGTGCAACCACATATAGTAGAACCAGCAGCCGTGATTAATGATCCCGTGCAGCAACAATTAATAGTATCAGTGCAGCATTCTATGGAAACTCAAACTGGTGATGGTAATCATTTAGCTCATCAGAATACACATTCAATGCTAACCAGGAGCAAGAGAGGAATTTTTAAAAGGCAGACACCGTTCATTGGATCTGTCACCCTACGTTTGAAGGAACCCAAAAATGTGGCAGAGGCACTTGCTCATCCTTCATGGAAGAAAGCAATGGAGACTGAGTATACAGCTCTCATCAATAATCAAACCTGGAAACTAGTGCCTTACACTGGAAAGAAGAACATTGTGGAGTGCAAATGGGTTTTCAAGACAAAATATAAAGCAGATGGCACACTGGATAAACCTAAAGCTAGGTTAGTAGCCAAAGGGTTCCAACAAACTTCCGGTATAGATTTCCATGAAACTTTTAGTCCAGTTGTTCGATCTACTACTATTCGAGTTGTTATTTCTCTTGCTGTTTTTTTTGGATGGGTCATTAGACAACTTGATATTAATAATGCTTTTCTAAATGGAACGTTATCTGAAACCGTGTTTATGGAACAACCAGCTGGATTTGTGGATAAATATCACCCTAACCACGTGTGCAAGTTAACAAAAGCTATCTATGGGCTGAAACAAGCACCACGGGCATGGTATGAAAAGTTGAGGGACACCTTAATGACCTGGAAATTTCTAAATTCTCACAATGACTCCTCTTTGTTTATTTATACTGACAAAACCCAATTAATAATCACTTTGGTGTATGTGGATGACATATTAGTCACTGGTAGCAATCACAAGAGCTTGAATCTGTTTGTTCATAAACTGCACAGCACCTTTGCTCTTAAAGATATGGGGTCTGCTTATTACTTCTTAGGTATTGAAATTCAGAGAGATCATAAAGGGCTATTTCTGAGTTAAAAGAAATATGTTATGGATCTCTTAGACAGATTTCAAATGAGCAACGCTACTCCTGTAAAAACTCCCATGGCACTGGGAAAATCTTTGTCTGCACAGCATGATGTTCCTCTTAAGGACCAGTCAGTCTACAGGAGTGCAATTGGGGCACTACAATATCTCTGCAATTCCAGGCCCGACATCAGTTTCTCTTTTGGGAAATTAAGTCAGTACATGTCTAATCCTACCACTGAGCATTGGACAACAGTGAAAAGAGTGTTGAGATACCTCAAGGGAACAATGAACTTGGGAGTTCTTATCAGGCCTTCCAAAAATCTCAGTCTTGTTGCTTACTCAGATGCAGATTGGGCAGCCTGCCCTGATGACAGGCGATCTGTGGGAGGTTTCTGCATCTTCTTGGGTAATTCACTCATCTCCTGGTCATCCAAAAAGTAGAGGGTTGTTTCTCGTTCCAGCACTGAGTCAGAATATCGCTCATTGTCCAATACTGCTGCTGAAGTATCATGGATAATCTCCATCTTATCAGAACTTAAACTCAGATTGAAGGAGGCGCTTGTTATTTGGTGTGATAACACCAGTGCATCTGCCATCGCCTCAAATCCGGTTTGCCATGCCAGAACAAAACACATAGAGATTGATGCGCATTATGTGAGAGACCAAGTGCTGCAAAATAAACTCACAGTCCAATATATTCCTTCTCAGGTGCAACTAGCCGATTGCCTAACAAAGCCTCTGTCTAGCACCATATTTTGTTATATGAGAGACAAGTGGGGTGTTACATATTATGACTTTAATACCAGAGGGGAGGTCAAAGCAAAGGGAGGATGTTAGAATGATGCATGTGGTTATCCTGTATAATTATATTACCATTTGTATAATTGTTTTCTGCTAGGTATCCATAAATAGGTGTCTAGAATTCTCCACAAATGTACAGATGGCACCACACTGTTTTCTCCGTACCATTACTGTAGCTATTAAATACATGGTGCTCTGCAGTATGGAAAATCAATCCGAGAGCCATTTCTCTTCTAGCATATCAGTAATTGCCTTTCCCTTTTCTTTTGATGTGTGTCCGTCACATCTATTGAGTACCCATTTGAAAAAAGGTAGAGAAGTATTTTTATGGTTTATGAGGTAAATATGTGAAAATATTATATTGATGTGCGAAAAAATACCGTTAAACATACTTTTGAGGAATCTAAATGCTCTTCCAAACATACACCGAGTTTGGTGATAAAGAGGGTTTGGGATCTAATCCATCCCCTCTATTTTATTTTATTTTTTTTAAGTTGGGTTGTGTCCCTCTTTTGTACTAAAATAAAAAAGAAAGCGTTATAAGGATTTGAATACAGAAAATCACACCAATGTTCCAGCCAAGGAACATAATACCAGCATCTGAAAATAATTAGGCATTTGAGGAGGTGTAATAAATAATGGCTCGTTTGGTACGCTGGTATTGATTTTGATGGAAATGAAAATGGAAATGGGAATGTGAATGGAGATGGAAATGGAAATAGAGATGAAAATGGATATAGATATGGAAAAAAAGAAGGGGCCAAAAAATCAATTCAATGGAATTGAATACAATTCCATGGGTTACATCATGGAAATCATTTGGACCCATTTTGAATTCCATCCATTTCCATTTCCAATTCTACCTCCCAATTCCACCATACTAAACATAGGAAATAAATTCCATTTCCAATTCCACCATGCCAAACATGCCCTAAATAAATAAATAAATAAATAGCGGAATTGAATTAAGAGATTTTTCAAATGATGAAGAATAGCAGCCTCCTGAGCCCTTTTATTAGTTAGAACAACAAATAATGGCAGATACCAAAGAATATTACAGTATGTTTCTTCTTTTCTATTAATTAATTATAAATTGAAAAACATGCATGGAGTGCATATATTGCAATTGCTAATTAAAATCTAAGGTACCCAAGTTTCATTTATTGCAATCGCCCCAATGGTTCTTGATCTCAAAGTTATAGTTGATCTCCAAATGGCATTTGTTATCATCATCAACAAACTGCAGAAACAGAAAAAAAAGTGATATCTCAAGACATAATTTATGTTATTAATAATTATTTTTTTCCCGCCCAATATCTGGATCAGAGCTTCGCCCCGACTAATCCGGACCCGACCCGCGTCGTACATCTGGAAATGGTAGGTGAGTCTCCCAACGGTGGCTACTGCATACACAAGGACTCAAACTTGAGACCTTGCTTAAGCTGGAACAAGCCGCTTACCACTTGATTCAACCAACCATTGGTTGTTATTAATAATTAATTAGTCACGCATGTATTCCCCCTTTTCATAAGACCTCATTTTTTTGGCCTAATCATAAGACCTCATTTTTTGGCCCCTTTTTTATGGGAGTGCAGTATTTGAAGTTAGATATGCCTATAATAAAATGAGTTAGGAGGCATATAATTAGTTAATGGTAGAATTGAAAAGACAATAAAGGCATATAATTAATTGATGGTAGAATTGAAAAGAGATATTTTTAGCACATCAACTACTTTCTTAGCTCCATAATGGCCGTTTGGTTCACCAAGTTAGTGTGAATGTGCGTGAATATAATAGGCGGAAACGTGATGTAATGGAATGATAATTGCAGAGAATTTTTCTAGTATTCAGTCAGAGAATCATGAAATGAAATTCATATTTTATTTATAACAATAAAATTCATATGAAATAAACTTTTTAACTCTATGAAGACAAAAAAGGATGGGTATACATATATAATTGTTGATTTATAGAAGGTAAAGTTTTCATTTGTTAATTTATACAAGTTGTAATATGAATTATATAGCCAAAAGTATATAATATGGATTACCTGACTTGCTATAATTTTAAATTATGACAAAACCCTTTCAAAATGTTGATATATTAAGTTTAATTTTAAATAATAATAATTAATACAAAAGATCACCATTTGAGATTAACGCGACTCTAGAGTTGGATGAGTGTAAAGATACTACAGAAAATTTGAACATTATTGCTTCAACTTTATTCTGATGATGGGTATATATAATGCATATTAAATTGATATAAAGTTGGAAATTTGATTAACTTTAAGGCAGTTTTAATAAAATTTAAGGTTTTTCAAAATTTATACAATGAAAATGATTTATAGATAGAACCAAAAGGAGTACTTCCCCAACCCCCGGTGGCTAAAATTATACTTTAATACCCTACATTTTAACTTTGCTTGTAAGCATAAGATCTCATCTGCCCATTATCGGTCGATTCTCTCTCCCCTGTGAGAGTATTCTCTCTCCTCTATGAGAGTTTGTTACGACGGTTACGGAAGAAGGTGTAACAGTGTGAACTGATTGCCATACAAGGTGGAGAGAGAGGAAGGTGAGCGACCTCCGACGCCCATTGCGATGGAGAAAAAGAGTGAGCTACAGGATTGCACAATGCATCTACATAGCTGAGCGAGGAACATCAAATTCTCAGAAGGAGAGAAACAAGGCAGAGGAACAATTCTTTGCAACAAAGGAGGGATAGATCATGGAGAAAGGAGGTGGAAAGGAGACGAGGAAAACAGAAGGAGAGCCTCTGGTGAAGCAAAGCACGAAGCAGAAGCCACAGGAGGAACTGACTGCGAACCTCATATGGAGAACGAACCTGAAGGACAAGGTTGCTGGAGGAGTGTTGATAGGGAAACTGATCACGGAAAGATATTTGAATCGCATCGTTACTTGCCAAATGATAAGAAAGGGATGGAACATAGAGAATAACGAAGATCTAGAGATTACAGAGGTTGAACGGAACGTATATAGCTTCGAATTTCGGAGAAAGGAGGATTATCAGAGATGCTAAAAGGAAGATCATGGTCAATCCAAGGAATCCTGCTAAGTTTACAGCAATGGCAGGAATATATGACATATAAGGAAGTAGAATTCAATCTATGCCTGTTCTGGATACAATTTCATGACCTATCGGCGGGAGCAATGTATGAGGAGAATGCAGTTGCGTTGGGATCAATGGTTGGGGAGGTTGTTATGGCTGAAAATCCGAGAAGAAATAATATGCTAATAAGAAGCTTTCTAAGAGCAAGAGTGATCGTTGATATTAGAAAGCCACTGGTAACTGGAATGTGGTGTCCAAGGCTAGGGAGAAATCCTATCTGGATTAAAGCAAAATATGAGAGGCTGCAGATCTTTTGCTATAGATGTGAAAGGCTAGGTCATGACCAGAAAAGCTGCGAAGAGAATGAAGATGAGGATGAGGAAACTGAGAAGAGGTATAGAGGGTGGCTAAGTGCGCGATTGGCCAGGCCAATAGAAGAACTTATAAACTACTACAAAGAAGGATGGGAGGAAATGATGGAGGATAAAGGGAGTAGAGGAAAAGCAGACAAAGGGAGGAAGAAGCAATAGGAGGATGAACAAGGGAATGCTCCTCGGGCAGAAAAAGCCAATAGCAAAGTGGAAGATATTAACAAAAGGAAGGCAACTGCTGAAGGGAATGATAAGAGCATAGAAACAGTAATAAAAAGAAGAAGCAGAAGGGAAAGCAGAAGAGAGGAGGAAAGGGAAGCAGATGTAAAGAAAGGGGAAAAGGAGGAAACCAAAAAAGGAGAGGAAAACAATGAAGATTCCCCTACTGCCAAAGAGGATATGTCAAAAGCATTAGTAGTGTATGGAAAACAATCACCAATGACGAAAGTGCTTAAAGGCATTAAAAGAATCCAGTTGAAAAGGGGTAGGGAGGAAGAGGAGCAAATGGGGATAGGGAAGAAAAGAAGGCTAGACTTCAGTAAAGTGGAAGAAAGGCTGGAACTGATGAACAACAAACCTTTGAGAAAGATGAAAAGGAAGTAAATAAGGGGGAATAGGACTACTGGTTGCAAGGTGGACAGAAGGAAAAAAGGAATGGCAAAGGCTGCACTTGACAGTAACGCAGGAGACCTGTTATACCTGGCTAATAATGAAGTGGGAACAAGGATGCAGAAGGAAGAAGCACCTGAAGGCAGTGGTGGCTGGCCAATAACAGCCACAAGGAACCAATGATTGTGATATCTTGGAACTGGCAAGGCTTGGGAAGGGCCTTGACAGTCAAAAAATTGAGGGAAGAGTGCTTGAAAAATAAACCCTCAATAACCTTCCTAATGGAAACAAAAATGGAAACAGAAAAAATACAAAGAAAGAGGAGATTGCTAAAGTTTGATGAAGAGTTTTATGTACCGCCAGTAGGAAAAAGTGGAGGACTAGCACTGTGGTGGAAAAAGGATGTAACAATTAATGTGTGACACTATTCAAAAAACTTGATACATGTAAGTGCTAACTCCAAAACTGATAAAATCCCTAACTATATAACCTTTGATGAAAGGAATTTATTTTCCTAATGAAGGCTTTCTATCAACAAAAAGAGGAAGCAAGGAATCATGGGGGTGGTCTAGTATCCTGGAGGGAAGGGAGTTACTAAAGGAAGACTTATTTTGGAAACCTGGAGATGGAGAAAGCATCAGAATATTCAAGGATAAATGGATCCCTACTGGTGAGGGATTTAAACTAAAGGATAGGCAGCTCAATGGAGAGGTGGAGAGAATTATGGAGAAGGAGCTAATAAATGAAGGGGTATGGAATTTTCAAAGAATGGGAGAATACCTTAACGAAGAAAATAAGAAGCAAATAAGGATGATCAAACTCCCGGCAGTGCAAATAGCTGATAAACCTATCTGGAGAAAAAGCAGAGATGGAGTTTATGCTGTCAAACTGGGATACAAGGTTGCATGGGAAAAAGAAAGAGAGAGGAAGGAAAGGGGGCAAGTGGATCCTACAAGCCATCAAAAAAATTTTGGCAAGGGCTGTGGAACATCAAAATATGTCCAAAAGTCAGTAATTTTTTGTGAAGAGCAGTGAATGGAGCCTTGGCAATAAATGAGGCTTTATATAAAAGAAGATGCTGGTATAGTTCACCTCTAGCATTAAAATTTGATGAGAGGAGCATTGCCAGGTTAGACAGATGGTTGGAGGAATGGATGGAAGCAAAAGAAGGTCCAGATGAATACGGGCTTGCATTATTTGCAGCTATGTGCTGGGGAATCTGGAGGACAAGATGTAAAATCACCTTTAAGCACATGGAGTTAGACACAGTTAAATGTGTAAGTGGGGCAATAAGGTTGGTAAGGGAGTACTGGTCAGTAGAAGAGAAGAGAAAGAGGAAGATGAGAGGAAGGGAGCAACTTGAGAGGAAAACGAAGTGGGAGAAGCCAAGATGGGGGAAGTGCAAAATCAATGTCGATGCAGCCTTTAACTAGAAAACAAATGAAGCAGCTATAGGAGTGATCGGGAGGGATTGGAAAGGTAGGTACATGGGAGGAATAAGTAAGAAAAGAATAGCAGATACAACATTTCAAGCTGAATGCTATGCAGTATATGGGAGACACCGAAGGGAGTGGACTTATGGGGAGAGGAGAATGTGGTCGTGGAAATGGTTTGTGAAGAGCTCTTCTATAGGCTAAAGAATAAAAAAGTGGAAGGATGTGAGTGGGGAGGCAAAGAGCTATTGCAGGAATGTTTGGAGCTTCTGGGAATAGGGAGATGCAGAAGCTGGGAGCTGTCATTGGTAGCTCGAACAGGGAATAAAGCTGCAGATTTCTTGGCAGCTGAGGCAAGGAGGGGAATGGTACCGCAAGGATGGTCGAGTCAACCACCACCCCCTTTGATTCAGATCATGGAGAGGGACATGTATCAGACTCAAGGATCCATGCAAAGCAGGGAAGGTATTGGCTAAGGTAATTTTTTGTTTTTCCAGTTTTCTTTAGGAATAGGAATACTGTAAGGTTAGCATAGTGTATTGTTTTTGCTGGTTTAGTTTTGGTGTGGTAGTTTGTAACCATAGGCTTTGATGAGTGTTTTGTTTTGTTTCTCTTAATTGGCTTTGGCTATTAGTGGCTTTGATGAGTGTTTTGTTTTGTTTCTCTTAATTGGCTTTGGCTATTAGTGTGTGTAAACTTGATTTGTTGGTGATTAATAAAATGGACTGTTTTTTTAAAAAAAAAGATAGAACCAAAAGGAGTAATAAACAAAAACAGATAGCATGAAGTTGTTAGGGAAGTTATGTAGACGTCGTGGCATAAGGTGCTTACTATAATTTAGCCTAATAATGAATTAAATGCACGAATTAATTAGTTACCCTGGTTTTTGCTGAGTATTTGCCTTTAACAAACTTGCCGGCAGGAGTGGTTTCTTCGGGCATTACATGTGTGTAAGGCTCCGCCTGTGGACTAAATGTTCCGATCATCTCTTTCCTACTGTCCACTGAAACAAATTTTACAGTACTTGAGAGTTTTACTGATTCGTACCCCCACACACACATGTATGATCATAAGAGTTAGTTGATATGATGATACTAAGTTAAACAAACTATATTCTCAATATATATATATATATATATATATAACCTCTGAATCCAGCTTTCCAGACAGTGTTGGTGTACTTGAGGCCGGAGACAATGTTGTTTCTGACTTGGAAGGTGAACTTCAAACGGTAATGGCTTCCTTCTTTGAGAGTGAACCATGAGCCTTTTGGATTACCATCTTCTGGGATTGGATGAACAATGTCTCCTATCTCCCCAGTTATGATTGTGAGGCTTATAATCTTCACCTCAGCATCCAGAGTTTCTGATCAATTGCGTATGAACTCCACTCTCAGTTCCATCAATCCAATTGCACAAACATTTTAATAATTTTAAATTAAGGAAAGCAGTACCTCCAACGTTGTTCATATCCACACTGCCCAGAAGTTGTTCCTTCCATCTCCTGAGACTTTCATCTTCCTATAATACACCCAACCACCAACAACCCAAATTAATTAAAAATAAATAAATTAAAGCATTGAACACAAATTATTATACATCAAAGCAATATATACCATATGAATAGTTTGAGAAATGAGTGGTACTATTATTCTTGTAAATAGTCCATAAAATGTTATAAATACGACTGCGTTGAATATGCATTAGAATTGAAACCTACGTTAATTAGATTATCTATCATATTGCTGGGAGGAATGCAAACTGATTCGGAAAATTGAGAAATTAATTAAACCTTATCTTTCTCGAGCTGGTCTTTAAGAGAGCAAGGAGGACCAAGCTCAAGTTTGGCTTTAGGATCATCATCATCGTCATCTTCCTCCTCAGTTGCATACGCAGAAGACTCACTCGCTCTTCTGCTCAAATTCAAACTTCCACTCTTTTCTGTTGTTCCCTTCTCTTCATGATCAGAATCCATCTTCTTCTTCTTACAACTTAATGAATAATCTCATATATCAACTGCGATTAAATTTGCACCAAAACGCCAGATAAAGAATATAGAATCATGTACCGTGTGATGAGACTAAGAATTGAAGGAGATGATTCGAAGTGATGAAAAGAGAATGACGAAGAGACACAGAGAAGAACATATGAAAGAGAATAATGACGAAGGAAGCCTAGATTTCAGACGACACAGGGAAAATGGGTTGTAATTGTTTGGTCAACCCAAGATGGGAAAAGGACCTGTGGTGATCCGAAATAGTGTCATTTATCTTTGACTGCCAATATCCAATTTGGACAAAAACTGTTTTTTCTTGGTATATACTTTGTTTGGCCAACGAACTTCTTTAAAATAATAAAATAATAATATGTTATCAGCTGTTAGCACGCTCCATGTATTAAAATTAGTTGTGTTTAATTTATATTTTGGGCCCTTCTAATGATGGAGGTTAATTTGGGCCTGGCTCTTAAATCTGGTGGCATTAGGGTAATAGGAATTTGTGCAGTTCTAATACCAAAATAAAACCTAAGTTTATAACTGAAATTTTGATACCAAGATGGTGTGAAACTCAAAAGGGAAAGATCCCAAGAATTCACAATTAATCAGAATACACACTCCAAAAAAGCTAAACAAAGGTGAAAACGATCAACTTGAATCCTTGAATACGGAAGAACAAGTATTCTATATGTTGGAAGACGCCATAAGGGTGATCAAACCTTGATAATATTAGGGGTATTATTTATTTATAAAGGTTACGTTATGAAATTCTATCCTTAAAATATAAAATGCAATCTTGAATCTAAAAAGATAAAATTCAAATTTTAAACTAATATCTATCTTAAAATCTAGGAATAAAGATATTTAAAAGAATATCTTTTAACTAATTTAAAATTCAAATTTTCACACAAATAAAATAAATAAAAAATAATCAACATTTTAGGCCAAATTGTGATTACTTGGGTTTAAATGAGTCCTCCCATGTATATCACTTGGTCCAAACCCTTTAATTTGGAGCCTTCAAGCCGAAAATATGATCTACATGTTCATTTTTAGCTCTTAATGACGTCATTAGAGTCATAATTCTCATTTGTTGATCCAAATATCATTTGCTTTCTTAAAACCTCTTATATAAATCCATTCAATACTTCCTTAATTCTTTTGACCCTTGCTTTTGTGATTGATACACTTGGAATTTGAAAAGACTTGTTTAAATTTGATGCTCCATAATGGATGGCATCAAATGTGTTAAGAGCTTGACAAAATAATCATGACAATTCTTAAGTTCAAGCTACACAACTATAATAACGGTCCAGTTTTGGTGTTTATTGGCGGTGTGTGATGAAATTTGATGTATCCAAATTTTTTAAAACAGTTTTAGATTTAAAATTTTAGATGCATAATTTTCAGTCATCAATTTTATTCTTTTTTTTTTTGGTGGAGTGACAACTAAGAGATTATTTTTATTTTGAATTTAGTAAGAACTAAAATAATATTTTAAAAAATATTAAAGAGTAACAAACCAATTCCCCACAATGATTTTATTGTTGGTTAAGTTTTTAAAAAGAAAGCATAAATTTTGAATGGGAAGATAAAAGCTATGGAAAGAAATCCGTTGCTGCTTCTCCACTACGTATAAGATCCATAAATGACGCAAATGAGTGACAGAATGGAAGAAGAAATGGTGAAGTATTCAGTCCTTTTCTTAATGTTCTGTCAATTAGCTTAGCCTGTCTCTTTATGTCCCGTTTACTACCTGAAACTGATTTTAATGAAATTGAAAGTGGAACTGAAAGTGTATGTGAGATTAAAAGTATATTCGGTATACTGGAAGAAGTAAGTATTATTTTAATTTAATATTTATATTATAATGTGAAAAGACTAATATACCCTTTACACCAACAAAAATACAAACCAACTCTCAAATGTCTTCTTTTTTTTTCCCTTAGAGAACATTGATATACTTCAAAATTTCTAACGTGTTAGACTTTATGTTTAACATGTTAATAAGCTTCATTATTGAAGTTCAAATTTTGTTCAAACCTCCTTTTAACGCTTGAGCCTTTGTACCTCTAAGATGTTATTGAACTTGTTGAAGAATTCCCCTTTGAACTTTATATATCCCTTGACGAGTTAAACACTAATTCTACTTAACTGTGTTATAAATTAAAACCTCTGTGAAAAATACTTAACGTGTTAACATTCTTTGTTTTCAGAATGATTGCTTTCATATTCTCTCACTTAAAGTGTTGACCTCCATGCTTAATGAAACACGAGATATTAACAAGCTATGTTTTAACCTTTCACTGCACTTAATGCAAACTAATTAACAGCATATCACCCAAAACAAAACAGAATTAATAATACTACAGAATCAATGATATTTGTCCATTCAGAACCATCAAATAAGGATATATCATATATTCCCAGCAAATATTTGACGGTTAGTGACCATTGAATGTTGGGTCCCATGCATATTCGTTAATAACCATGAAATATGGATAACATAGTCGACAGTAATTCTTTACAACTGTCAAGTGTTAAGTGTCCTATATATATATATATGTATCTGTGTATATATATATTGCAACATCTATCGTAGTGTAATCATGCATTTAACAAATTAAGGAACCTTTTTGACAAGCGTTTAATGTAATTGGGGGAAAACACCTTTTTAAATAACGTCTCTTTAAGGTTTCACTTTTTTTTTTTTTGTAACAACAACCAGTCTTTGAAAAAGAGCTCCCTGCACTCTACTTAATTTGTACTTCAATTTAATGAAAACTCTTGTAAGAAGGTTTATCATGATGATTGCTTGTATAAGGTCAAGTGGTCTGCGTTGAAGTAGTATAAATCTTCACATATATGTTTCTGTTTTTCATCATCTTCTTCAAATCCTATTTCAAAACTCATTTCCCTTTTGATGTGTTTTTCCAATTCATCTATCTTCCTCTTAGGTATAAGCCATATTAAGAATATGTGATTATGTATGCTCAAGGTTTCCACTGGAAACTCCTCAATTCATTGAGTTCTTGAAAACGTCTCCTCATGCCCAGGGGAAGCAACAGGCTGGTGGGTATGCCCCGTGAGGTAACCCGCGCCCCGCCCATGGTAGAATCCGTTTGACCTGTGCATACGGATACGGGTCAAAACGGACGGGTTGTGCGGGTTACGAGTAACCCGTACCATCAGATGAGCACAGTAACGAGTCATGCCAAACAATTAATTAACCTCTTAAGCTTCAATATTATTATCGGGTCATATTTAAATATTGCTTGGTTCCATTATGGATGATTTTCTTAACATGATTTCCCCCCTAATTTTTTTCTCCTATTTATAAAGTTTGAACTTTGAACCCATAATCTTAGTTGAGAAAAATCAATTCTTTTTCACTCGGAGATTAACCATAACCATATATATATATATATATATTAAATATGGCGTAGGAAGAACTATATTTCTCAATAACTGGGTCAAATGATTTCTTTTTTTTATCTTAACGTTTTGCCATATTATATAGATCGAGAAAAATATGTTGTGAAGTTATTGCTTGTTATTTTAAAGTAAAAACTAATTTTTTTCCCGTTTTCAAGACTTGCTACCTGGGAATACACTATCAACCGTTGACCAACTATTTAAAAATTAGGTGAATGACTGTTCTAATTAAATTATATATATTCATTTGTGTGTGTGCGTGTATATGCTCCCACACACACACACACATGTATATATGTGCACCCACACACATACACACGTATTCGAAAGTCCAATGTAGAATGTTCAAACAAAATTTTTGATTGCTTGCGGGTCAATTATAACTTCTACTCGATCATTAATGCTTGATTTGCTGTGAAAGAGACTGGCGGTGGGAAAAAGAAATAAGTACAAGGAAAAATAATTTGTTTATGAATATCAGGAAAATATTTTTAGAATGCTTCGTTTCAGCTTTTTTTTTTTGGGAAACACTAATTTCAACCGAAAAAGTCATAGTCAACACCATCGCACAATTTTTAAATTTCTTTATTAGAGAAAGATATTTCAATATCAATATATACATATAATCATAAACACCACGGTTGATTCATGTAAAAGCATAAAATGAGCTTGCAGTATTACTGTTTATAATTTGTTAATAACATAACATAACTCACTTTTAAAAAAATGTACGGATCACTGACTAAATTGGATAAACTAGTGAGTTTCAGATTATTGGGTTAAATCGGAATTATATAAGGATCATACAAATAGGAATTAAAAAAGATAAATTTCATCACATCCACACCACCATCCAAAATCTTTCTGCCCAATCTTTATTTTTAAATCATATTAACTAAAGGTTTGTTTGGAAGCTATTTTTAAAATAACTTTTACATATTCTGAGGTAAAACCTAGATTTTGGAGAATATATTTTGGAAAATAGCTTTTACAGATTCCGAGGTAAAACCTAAGTTTTGAAAAGTGATTTATGTTTGGAAAGTTATTAGATTTTACGGATTTCGAGACAAAAAAGTTGGTAGGAAAGAGTAAAGAGAAAGAATGAAAAGTATGAATTAGGAAAGAGAAGAAAGAAAAAGTAGGAGGGGGGAAAGAGAAAGAAGGAAGAAAATAGGAAAGATGAAAGATGAAGAACGAAAAAAGTAGGAAAGAGGAAAGAGAAAACCTAAATTTTAAACTGAGGCTTTGTATTTAAAATAACTTTTCTGAAATTTTTTTGAGTTTAGATAAAATCTAAATTTTAGAGTAAAATCTAATTTTTTCGAATGTAAATAAGAACTCTTATTTTTCTTTGAATTTTCTTCCATCAACACTCAACAATTGACTCAACGTTGTCACTCTCTCTTTGCAGTGAAAGAGTTGGTGAGCGTAAAGCAGACACGACACAGACATCAACCAACCCCCTTCCCTCCGTTCATTGCGTCCACGCTTTTCAACGCCCCTCTTTATTCCTCCTTTTCCTTTCTTCTTCTTTTTTTAAATTAATATTTTCTTAATCTTCTGTCAACTAGTGTAGCCTGTCTCTTCATGCCCTGTTTACTAATGTCCGGAGATGGATATGGATATGGAGATGGAGATAGAGATGGAGATGGAGATGGAGATGGATATAAGCTTTAAAGTTACGTTTGATATGTCATGGAAATGAAGATGGAATCCATATTTTTTTTATGAATGTTGATTTTTTTTGAAATGTAACAAAAAAGACTATTTTGCATAAGGGAGGATAT
>JANTPZ010014620.1:0-11789 GCA_025593235.1 Vachellia pachyceras
TTTTACTCTTGCTCATCTCCAGCGAACATAAGCTAACAACCACTTCCATCTCCTTCCTCACATTCGACTGAACAGAAACATCCTGAACTGAGTTTCTGAGTCTTGAGATTTTACATTCATAAACTAGTGGCTTGTGAGGGCGACAAAACAATATTGGAGAGGTTTCTTGAACAAAACTGCGTCATTGGAGTGAAAAAGCAAAGAAAAGGATGTAACATTAACTGTTCCCAGTCACTCTCTAAGGAACTTTGCCCAAGCCTACCCAAGTCTATTGCCCTTGTTCCCTTCTCGTGCTCGGAACTGTGGAGAGCTGGCATTTCTGATTTGTGCCTATTGCAAGTGCTTCGCATTGGTTCTTTATCTGGTCATAAGGTGCAGGTGTTGAGGAAATGGGTAAATCTGCAATTTGCTTGGCCCTTTCCAAAACCTACACATGCAATAATCCTCATTTAAGAAGTAAAAATACTCTCCAGCAGAAGTGTGAAACAATGATTCAAATAAACAAAATCTAATTCTACCGATTCTATGAGTTGATTAACACTTTTAACATCAGGGTAATTGCTAGAGACAGATGTTTTCTTATCTGAATGAATTCGAGTTGATTCGGGCCCAGTCTCTTCATCTGTTGGAGCAACTGAGTCATCATCTGGAACCAGTCATCGAACTTGTCAAACAAGGAAGCTTTCAAGAACCATTTCGACAAAGATGCAATTTTCAGGATAATACCGCAACAAAATCTGGGAGCTCAATCTTAGCAACTGGAGAGCATGGCCCTGGTGTCTCCATAAACAGAGCAGCTCCCCATGGATATGTATCATCAGGTAAAAATACCCTCTGCAAGTTGCTTCTTTAAGCTAAAATAACTCATCCTGCCCGCAAAGGAAAATACTGGTTTAAGAGAGAATTTTGCGAAACAAAAGTCCAGTTCATATGCCCTTTAAGAAACTTGGTTGAATATTAAATTCACCGATAGACTAATCGAACAAGATCGTGATTGGTTCGTATGCTCAACCACCATTCAATGAAAAGCTAAATCAACAGTGTCTGCTTCAAAGTATTCCCACCTGACTTGTGCAAGTCCCATTTGGGAAGCATTACTGTTGTACATACACCCAGCTTCCTGGCAAATCCTTTGATCCACTCACCATTATTATCCCTTAGTAATCCCCCACAGCCTGCTGCAACTTCTTTTCCTTTTGATGCTCCATCCGTGTTGAGTTTTGCCCATCCCATCATGGGCCTCTCCCATTTGTTTTTCTCCTGCTCTTTCAGACCAAGACTATTTAAGCTGTCATCAATCAACAATATTTCATTAACATAATGATTAATAGCCATTTTAGGAAGTTCAAGTAGTCTAAAATTTTCTTCAAGGGGGCTTCTATTTCTCCATTGCCATAGCATCCAGCATGCAACTCCAAACTCAGCTTTTTTTCTTTTTTCCTCTCTACTCAAATTCCACCTAAAGCATTATTTTCCCTGCAACAAAATGAAATCAGGTTCCTCCAAATAATCACCCATTTGCATCCACACATTCCTTGCAGTAGTGCAGTCTCTTGGCACATGTACAAGTGTTTCCTACACATCATTACACTTATATCAGTATGCATTTCCTCCCGTAATTCTACCTCTTCTTTCTGTAGTGAGTAATCTGTTTTGTGTTGGTAGCCACATAAAGACTTGAATTCTTCTAGGCCCCTCCCACTTCCGTATTTTACTCCACACTACATCCTTAACTCCCTACTGATTTTTCAGTTTCTTGTACATATCCGCTACTTTATAATCATCCTGTAATCCGCAACCCATTTTATAATATCATTGCCATTCTGTACCCTTGTTGGTGGTATTGCAAGAATTAATTCCACCCCTCATCTGTTACCAATCTTTCTAACTTCAAATGGTTCCACTCTCCATTTTCATTCACCATCTCATTTACTTTGCATTTTAAGTCCTCCTCGCTTAATTGCACTTTACAGTTTTCAACCAAACTTTTATTTTCCTTCACCCAACAATCCTTCCAAAATCTTACTCCCTCTCCATTACTCACTTCCCACTTCACACTACTTACCAAATGAGGCCATATTCGTGCTAAGTTTTTCCATACTTCAGAATCCGAATTTTTCACAGCACATTCGCTTCTCAAATCCAATCCTCTGCTGTATTTTCCATGCAGTACTTGTGAACACAAGTTTCCCCGTTTTGCAATCATATTCCATCCTATCCTTGCCAATAAAGCATCATTCATAATCCCTATATCCTTTAGCCCGTAGCCACCTTTCTCCTCTGGTGTGCATAGGGGTTCCCAACTAATAGCATGCACCTTGTTTTCCTCACCATTCCATAAAAAATCCCTTTGTATCTTTTCCATTTCCTGTTTTACTCCAACTGGGATATGGGAATGTTGCATATGGAAATTTTCCATATGATTTGTTACAGATTCTACTAATGTCAGTCTTCCCGCTAAAGACAAGAGCTGTTTTTTCCAGCCACATGGTTTACTCTTCATTTTATCAATTAAAAATTGAAACTTCTCTTTGGTGCTTCTCACTTTTGTTATGTATGCTCCCAAATATCTTCCCAAATCTTCCACTACTTTAAAACCATTTAAACCGAAGATTTCATCTGGGATTTCCTGTCTGTATTCCTGGAAAAGTATATGCTGGTTTTTTGGGCATTAAGTCTTTGCCCAGAATTTTCTCCAAATTTCTATAAAATCTCCAACACATTACTTGCTTGTTATAGTGTGGTTTCACAAAATAACAGCAGGTCATTGGCAAATAGGAGATGAGATATGGATGTACCTCTTCTCCCTATTCTCAAAGGATTCCATCTACCCATTTCCACACTGTCCGCTATCATACGTGTCAATTTTTCAATACCCAACACAAATAAGTATGGGGAGGGAGTCTCCTTGCCTTAGTCCTCTTGAGGGTACAAATTCCTCTTTTTCCCCCATTCCATAAAATAGATATCATAGGAGAAGTAATGCAATGCATAACTACCTTCCTTATATGCTCATCCAAACCTATTTCTTGTAGAACTTTTCCAATATAACCCCAGGACATCCTATCATATGCTGTCTCTAGATCAATTTTAATTGTCATATAACATTTTCTCCCCGTCGTCTTATCCGTAGAATGGACCACTTCCTTGGCAATCATAATGTTATCATGAATGCTTCTCCTTGGAACAAAACTAATTTGATGTGGAGAAACTAGCTTATCCATTAGAGGTTTCAATCTATTTACAATCAGCTTTGTTAAACCTTTGTATAGGACATTGCATAAAGCTATAGGTCTAACTTGACTTACCAAATATGGCTTCTCTATTTTTGGAATCAGCACCAGTAATGTAGCATGTCTCCTTCACACGATCTGGATTCCTCCACAAGTCTTTAATCAGTTGGACCACATATTCCCCAACTATATTCCAGTTCTGTTGTAGAATAAAGCTGGAAACCCATCTTCTCTCGATGTTTTTAAGCCACCCATTTGAAAGAAAGCCTTACGTATCTCCTCTGCTCCCACACTCTTCTTTAGCTTTGATAGCATGTTTGGATCGACATGGCCCCATTTCTGTCTAGTTATTTCCCACCCTCTATCTTCTCTTTCTTCCTCAAATAATAAATGTCTATAGAATTCATTGAACAATTTGGCTTCTTCTTCTTCTTCTTCTTCTTCTTCTTCTTCTTCTTCTTCTTCTTCTTCTTCTATCCATAATCCATTATTTTTTAGCATTCTAACTTGGTTCCTCCTCCTTCGTACAAGGTCTTTGTACTAGTTTAAAAGAAATATTGAATTTTTGATGATATGAACACAAATCTTAGAGAAGAAAGTAAAAAAAATAAAAAATATGATTATATGGATGATTGACAGTTTTTCTTTTTTTAATTCATAAAATAAGAAAACGTCAAAGATTTGACTAAGGGCTCTATAATAATGTTAAATTTATATTTTAATACTTGATCCTTATAAATAATTTCAGTTTTTATGGTTCTTTAAATAGATATTACTTTTTCTAGGTTAGTTATTCTAATTTTCCCTAATTTTTTTGTCTGATTCTTTCAATATATTTCTACATCTTTCCATAAATTTTTTGGTCAAATATCTTTGATATGGATACATTGTGATATTTTCAAGTCATATTACAAAATTTACTAAGTAATTTGGTTATCATAGTTTGTTCTAGAGGTGAACAAAAAACCCATAACCTTATGGATCCACTCGGGTCGGAGTTAAAATTGCCCATTTAAGCTCATCCAAAAATGACCCGTCACATGCGAGCTTAAACGGGACGGATCAATGAAATAAATGGGCGGGCTATACTACCTGTGCTTGCCAATTTATATTTATACACATTTTATGTGCATATTTGTTATATATTTTTCTGTTTTCATTTTAGATCATGTAAGCATGCTTGGTTTGTTGCCAGAGGCATCCATTTGAATGCTTAATACCTATAGTTCCCTTGTTCAATCCCCCCCCCCAACTAACCCCTTAGTCCCTCATTGAAGCTTAAACCATCACCCTCCCTCGTAATCGCCGTCTTGCCAACTAACCCCTTTCTTCCTTTCTTTGGATGGTTCTTCCTACATCCTCTTTTTCTAATATTTGCATTTTTTTCATCCATGTCTTCCTGCTCGTCATGCATCGCTCATTGTCGTTGTCGCTGCCACCGGGCTTCGCTGAGATTGTGTCTTCTCTCAGAGTTGTTGATCTGCCGAGCTCCTTAGGACAACGCAAAGCAAGTCTGGAAAAGTTTAGGGGAAAAATTTTTAAGGTGAGTTTCAATCTTTTGCTTATCCATTCCAATCTTCCAAACATGAATCTCCTGCAACTGCAAGCTTCAATCTGCCAAAAAAAGTAAAGGGGTACCTGTTTACCCGTCTGAACCCAATTAAATTTTGGTTAGCCCGCGGGCTTAAATGGGTTCTCATTGGGTGACGGATTAATCCGTCCGGTTACTATTAAATGGATGGGCTACAGGTTAATCATAGGATCTACTCCTCCCATCCGTTGCTCTTCCCTAATATCTTCTAAAGAATATATAAACATGAACCGTTGACTCTTATTTCATAAAAGAGCCACTCTAATCAAAGTCAACTGTCCTTCGGGAGGGAAGCCGAAAAGTAAAATATCATCTTACCATTTCACCCCTCAGGATTGAGTTATTTTCATCTCAGGACATAGCGCAAGTTCTCGCGCCGGACATGACCACGAACCTGTTCGTAGTAGTAATCACTAAAGAGAATCACGGAGGGTCTGGGTGTGAGCGAAGCTTGCTCAACGAGGCTGGGGACATTGTCACTCCAACACTCGTTTAAAGTTCCGAGTTTTGTTTCCGATTTCGGATTGTTCTGAATGGGAATCGCCTCATTTTCGCTGCACTTGCCCTGGATGCTGGTGTATATATTGATCTTTCAGTTCTCATCAAGAACTACTGCAATCAGGTAACCTAATTGGTGCAGTCTTGTTAGTTGTTATGCGTTACTTTCTTTCTTGAAAGAAAATGTTCTTTTTACGATATTGAGAAACCGGAATATGAGATCGTAAACTGCCCTTAATTTTCAAATGGACATTTTCTGAGATTTATGTATAAATTTTCCATTTGACGGTCTTTTATATCCGATTTGAAATCGGTATTGTTCGTGAAATCAAATCTCATGAATGTTTGCCCAAAAAAAACTCATGATTTTATAAATGATTGCAATGTCTCAGTGCTTGTGGAAATCTAATCGCTTAGTTTTCTTTATAATTATTCTAAATGCCACTGTATTTTGGGATACCTTGGAGCTGCTTTTTAGATCTCATGGGAAACGAATTTGTTAAATTAGTTATGGGGAAATTGAATAGCTTCTCCCCTCCCTCTTATTTAACGGAGGCAAGTTTCTCCCATGCTGATATGGTTCTTTTTTTTAATGGTCTTGTTACAATTTAATGCTATAGGAAGGATATCGGGTTTCAAGTCGCTCGTCAATGCAAAACTACTGTTCAAGGACGATACTTTCTTTCCGATGACAACGGTGAGCTTTTCTTTCCATAGTCACATCGATCTCTATATGACATCAATTTGGTGCTGCGACATGCATCATCAATATATTAAGCAAGTTCATTCAATTTCATGCATGATGATGTGTATGTTTGCTTGTTAGTTATGACCAATCCTCATTATTCACCAACTTTTTTCATAATATATTGATATTATATGCTACTAGAGATGGAATCAGATGGTTGATGTGCGTTGCGTCATCATCTGTGTGGCCTTTTAATTTCTGCTTATAAGTCATGTTTGCTCATCTGCTGTCTTCTCTAAACATATAGCATAACAATATTTCTACTCGGGCTTCTTTTGCAGTTCTGTGTTCAACAACAGCATGAAACTCTACTTTTGTTTTAATGCATGCAAATGCCTCCAGTCTTTGAATAGTCTGATTGATTATGTCTTGCATGGAAGCACTGTTATCCTGACAGCTGATTTTTTTGCATTTGTAGGTTATGTGTGTAATGCTCTATCCATTGATTCACAGTCCCGCTGCTGCCCTGAAATTGGGGAGAAATTCTCTTGTCAGTGAGTTCTTCTCAAAATATAGCAAACTGATTATTTTCATGAGAATCGCCTGTTAATGGCTTGACATTTTTTTCAGTGGATGCAATCTTCTTTCACAATGTTGCAACTCTTTTGAATATTGTGTTTCATGCTGCTTGAATCCTGTGCAGGTAATTCCTTACATGCTTGTCTTTTCCTGTCTTTTTTTCCCTTTTGCTCTCATTCCTTTATTGCAATTCAAGAAAGGAGTTAAGTGTGGGTACGCTTTGTTGAACAGACAAATAAGGAAGATGCATTGAAGGTGAAGATTGCGAAGCCAGCCTCTGCAAGTAAACTTTCTATAACCTTTTCTTGAAAAAGTATTGGGATGATTATCTCACATTAGATATTTGCTTTAACCAGTCAAATTTTTTGTTATAATTATACTGCATACTGTCCTTGATAAGCATAAGCAATGGGATGTTTTTTTCCTTCAGTTTTTACTAGGTTGCTTGGCAATTCCCATGATTCTTAGATGGCTATGATTCTTCTAAATTGTGTTTGTGCGGAAAACACATTTACTCCCATCTGATAATTTGCAGGGACTTATGCAAGTGTGTTTGACTACTGTGCTGGGAGATGCCGTCATAGTTCTGAGAGTGTGGTGAGTAAGCATCTGTCATCCTGCTATTGGGCTGTTTATTCAAATCTTCAAGTTGTCTGTTGATTTCTTGTAATCCTCTGGTACGTTGTGAGAAGTATATGGTGCCTCTTTAGCAAGTTTGCTATGATATGGACAAAAACCTTTTTTGGGTGACTTGTTGATGTGAAAGGGAAGGAAAAGGGGAAGATGGAGAAGAGAAAGGAGGGGAGGGGAGAGAAGGAGGAAGGCGAAAGGGGAATTCTTATTCAATCAATCAGTCAAAACTTAATACAACTGAGGACTTAATAACAATAGGACTTTATGACTGAAAAATTTTGAAGTGATTGAAGAGTAAGAAATGTCCTTTTTTATGAACAGGCTGTCTGCTTCTTTTGCTTACCTTGTAACTCAGATCTAATTGGGAAAAATGGAAATAATTTGATACTGAATGTTTTGATAGTTTCTGGCTTTTTTTTTTTTGAAGGAGATAGTTTCTGGCTGTTTGATGATGCCTATATATTTCAGGTTCATGAAAATGCCTATATTAGTGACTTCCATCACTGTTTTCCTTTGCCATCAAATTCCTCCGGTAAGTCTGCAGAAGATTCTGTAATATTTGCCCGTGCCCTGTTAATGTGTTAGGTTGATTATATCTTGACCTACAAAGTTGCAGATTTAATTTTACACCAACAATTAGTCAACGTTGGAAACCTTTTGCATCCCTGAGTATAGCGAGGAAGAGGATAAACATGAACTACCATATTGTTAAAACTTGAATTGGGTCGTTAATAAATTCTTGGAGAAGTAAAAGCTTTCTATCCTTCCACTTTTTAGTTGGATTGTCTTTTGCAATTTGCATTTGAATACATCACCTGCGCAATCATTAGATTATTGCTTAGCTGATGTAATTAATAACTTGGAGAAAAATGGGTTCCAAGGCCAAGTTGTAAAAAGGAAGCGGCTTAAATTAAAGGTGCACTTGGTAGAGGAGCAAATGAGGGGAAGAGAGTAGAGGATTGGATTAGATAACATGCCTAGAAAAGGTCCACATGTTGATATATTGCTTGTTTCTCTTATCCTCCATCCCTCTCATTTATAGTTCCACAAGCATTGCCAAAGTGGGGTCTATCAAGTGGAGTTAGTTTCTTGCACCTTTTGGAGAGACGAGAGACAAATAAATGTTCAGCAAAACTTTCAGAATTTCAATTAAGAAATTTTTTTTAATTTTGTAGTCCATTTTTATCCTATTTTTGTGATGAAAGTCTTTTATTGTCTTGCTACAAAAATATCATTTTGTGCTTTTTACAGCTATATATTTATATGTATTAAATGTTCTTTCTCCATGTTTTAAAGCTGGAATAAATAGCATGCTCCCAGAGGCAAAATTGAATGGCATTCATGTTGTTGTTGGAAGGTAACCTTTTTTTTTTGGGTGCCATTTATTTTAACTCTTGCTGCTGCTTGATATAACTTCATATCGCTTGTCTGACAGGCAGGGTGAGTCATGTGATTCAGTTTGCAAGTTAAGGGGGCAATCGTGTGTCCCAAATAAGCTTGTGGTGCTTAACCAATGTGACATGTATGTGGAGTTAGTGCTTTACATTTTAAACTATGTCATGGGATGTATTTTGATGGGATTGTTTACTCTGTATTTTATATGAGACTATAATTACAGTCATAAGAATTGTCAATTTTCAATTGTAGACAAATTATCTCCAATCCCTTCTATTGATAATACCACCATGCCATGGATGATGATGCATTGAGCAAAGAAGGAACGTCAGACAAGCATTGAGATTGGAGATATTTATTTGTTTTCTTTTAATGTCATAGATTAATCTTTTTTTTTTTTGGCAGCATGCAGAAATATATGACTTGCAAGGGAGCTTGCTTAGCAAGTGTAGGAACAGATCAACCTGCCGAAGTCGTTCATGATGCTCCAAATCATTTGGTAATAATTGGATAATTGGATTATGCTCTAAAATTTAGTGTTTTGAATAGGAATAATGCATGGTGCCATGGTCTATGACAAGAAGCTAGTAAGTTGCAGAAACAGACAGGAATGGTTCGCTCACAGATGATTATATGTTTATATAACATGGATTAAATTGGTATAGTCCTGTCCTGTTTAATTTGGTCTGCCAGTGGAAATTAAAAGATCTGCACTTTTTATGTAGAATTTGTCTTTAGAAACATAGGAATAGACAACGCAAATTGTTTCAAGATTCTGAATACAAGGTGGAAGTATATCAATTGAGACGAACTATATTAATCAATATTTGTTTCCTGTTATTTTCAGAATCCAGGATCATGTTTGTACACTCAAGCACAATCTGCGCTTTCTTGTGACGGTGCGCATCAGCATACAAGGAGACTATGCCCCTGTGCGTAGTGTAGACATCACCTGGTAAGTCATGGAAATTCCTTCAATATAACCAAGTTTCTTCAAAAAGGCTTTCATCACTATTGAACAGCAAAAACTAGATGGCTTACTTTGAAATGCATGCTATACATTTCAAAGAGGAGAAAAATTTTCCAACTCTACATGTTTTGCAATAGAATTTAGCTCTTTGCTGTATGTTGCAGGGCTGGGAGGAGTTGGCATCCAGTTTCTGCCATGGGTCTTGTGAACTACAACTACATTGATCACTAAATTGCCCATATGTGTCAGCTATGATGAATTATTGTGATCTCTTTGGCGATAGTCATGGGGCTGTTATTTGAGGTGTTAAACGGGTTGAAAAGAAATACAACAGCTGAGTAGAAGGTCAATGCATCTGTAATCTGTTTTGTAAATCATCAGGTTTATCTTGCATCTGACCCATTCACAAACCTTTCAACATGGCAAAGCATTTTAATGGATAGGATATATATTATACTCAGACCATTGGTTATGTTTTGTCTCAGATGTAGACACGAAGCGGAAGGCTCGTGTTTTGATGTTACCACCAACGGAGGTAACTCAGAGCACGTCAGTAGTGTTGCTCTTAAAATAGGGTTGGAAGGAAACCCATTTAGGGATCATGACTGAAATGAATTTTAAAACACAAGGGATCATATTCATGAGTCGCAAGTTATGGTATAATAAAGGTCAGATTACGCAATGTTCGATAGCAACACAATTAACATCTTATAATATATCTGTTTATAATATATCTGTTTGGGAACACAAATACTTTTATATAAATTAAGATAAATATGTGAAGGAAATTATCTCATTTTACAAAAAAAAACACTGTTGAACGTATTTACATCTAACCAAACAGGGACAATAACGAGTAAAATGGACAAGAAGGCAGACTTCACCTTTGTCCGTTCATTTGCACATTAAATAACACCACGTCTCATCATATAACTTCACACTTGTTTCCACTACTAGACTCCTCCTTTGTAAGAGGAGGGGGAAAAACCGATGCCTTCCGAGGGAGGACGAAGGAAGACTACTTTTTTTTTTAGTGGAGTGTTTGGCAAAGCGTTTAAACATCCTAAAAGCATGTTCAACAGTATTTTTTCATAAAATGAGATAATCTCTTTCACACATTTATCTCGTAAATGGTAAAAGTACTTCTCCACTACTTTCCTAAACACTTTCCTAAACAGAGCCAACAATGAAGACAGAAAAGGTGCAATCTAGCAACAACTTTCATTAATAAATTAATTAATATGGATCCCCAAGTTAATCTGTGTACTTAGAGGGTGTATGGTGACTGGTATGGCTTTTCTCCAGAACGAATCAGAAGCTGTAGTCTGGTTTGAAGATTCTCTTGGTGAATGGCTTTGACGACACCGCCTCCTTATCACTGGCCGACCCATTATTACTTGCTGTGTCCTCAATGTCGTCGTCTTCTTCCTCTGAGCTGAAGGCTGGATGGCTGAGAATGCTGCCAAGCAACTGTGGCCCCCTCAAGGCATTTGTGAGAGGCAAATGACCCTCAGGGGTATCATCATTGAGTTCCCAAACGAACTCAGAGGGAAAAGACCTGTAATTGTATTGTTCCACCTCGGTGTCAAGCTTCTTCATCCAACCAACCTTGAGGAAGAACTTGGTGAAGTCCCTCTCTGCTTTCTCAAATATCCTCTTCTGCACGCTGTACCCGAACTTGTTATCGCTGTATTGCCTCCAGAGCCCATCTATGGTCTTGAGGTCAGTTTCAGAGATGAATTGGACCTCGGAGAAGAAGACATAGCCGCGCTTCTGAGCAGCGTCGCCGGTAAGAACAATGAGGAGGCGGCGAGTCTCTTCGTCGGCTTGGCGGAAGTCACCGGCGGCGAGGTGAAGACGGAGTTGGTCGAAGGATACGGTCTGAGAGGTGGAAGTGGAGGAGGAGGAGGAGGTGATGGGGGAGACAGAGAAGGGGGTGGTGGTGGAAGAGGAGAAAGAGGCAGCGGAGTTGAAGGTGATGGTGATTTTGGGGAAGAGGGGGGAGGAGAGAATGGAGGAATGGTAGCGGTTGGGAAGAGAATGGTAGTGGTGACGGTGGCGGATGGAGTGGAGAGAATTAGTGGAAGCCATTTGATGGGAAGAGGAAGGGAGAAAGGAGGGAACTTCGATGGAGGGAGGGAGGGAAGGAGATAAGGGACATGTGAGGAGGGAGAAGAAAGGCTCATCAAAAGCAACATGATA
>JANTPZ010014635.1:0-19896 GCA_025593235.1 Vachellia pachyceras
AAAAACGAGCGCCGCAGGATTGAGTTGAATTAAATTAATTAAATATTATTAAAAAATATGAAGTGGAGAGAGAAACAAGGCGCCTTTTTACTTGGGCAACAAGCCAGGCTGATTTCGTATTCCTAATCGTGTCGGCCCTCGCCATCCTCGAGCGACGTTTCCAGACAACAGGGATTCAATTTTAATTATAATAATATTTGCATAATTTATAAGAAAGATAGATGGAACATCTATCTCTATAATATTAAATCTTTGAATAGGTTGCCCAGAGGGGCTGGTCCGACTGGTTGTTCAGGAGAAGACAAGGCGCCACGTACCCGTCAGGTCTTGGGCTCGAATCCTGGGAAGTCCCGGCGCACTCCGGGGCGACCCCGGATTAGTCTGGGTCCGAAAGGATCCGGAACACCGGGGGATGAAATGCCCTTTCATCACCCAAAAAAAATCTCTGAATAGGTTTTTTTAGGAGCCAGTTTCAATGCTAAGCGGGCGTTTAGCGTCCCCTCTCCCCCCTTTTATATATATATATAAGTATATATTATATATATATATTATAAATAATTAATATAATTATAATAATTAATATATTTATATAATATATTTATATATTTAATATTTTTAATTTATTCTATTTCATTTATTTTTTATGGATATGGACATCAGAAACTGGTGTTAGGGTTAGATCTTTTGGCTCAGCAAGGTAGGTAGAATCATCTTTTATTTTTCTAGACAGAATGATAACATTCCATGGAAAAACACGTTTGTTAATGTGTCTGCTGACTCTTATACTGGAGCTTACTCTACAACACAAATTGACAGCATGTTAATTCCATTTGACCAGATGGTTATCCATGGCGAGCAAATTTCACAGATCAAAGGAAGCGGAAGGTATTTGAAAATGCTATTGCTGTATGATTAATCACTATATACTTGTATCTCAAGTATTTTTTTAATATCTGTTTGCAGAATAGAGATGCTAGAATTTTTTTAATTATTATAAAAATATTTAAAAATTCAATAATTCATAAATAAAATAGAATAAATTAAATATATTATATAAATATATTTTAAATATATTAATTATTATAATTATATTAATTATTAATAATATATATAAAATATATAATAATATATATATATAAGGGGGAGAGGGAGGGGACGTTAAGCGCCCGCTTAGCACTGAAACTGGTTCCGGTTTTTTAACCCATAATTACCTCAAATCTGAATACTTATTTTGGCAAAAATAAAAAAAAATTTGAATACTTATGGTGTGTACTTATGACTTTTACTTTTTTCCCAAAAATATATAGCCCCTTGAAAATTTAAATATAAATATCATTCCCCCTTTTCTAATTCACTTCTCAACAAAAGTATCTTTATTGTTTGTTAAAGCGTTTGTAAAAATTAAAGATACGTTCAACAATATTTTTTTACAAAACGAGATAATATATTTCACATATTTACTTTGATTAACGTAAAAGTAATTCTTTACTACGTTTAAACCGGCACAATCTAACCGTGTGTGAAGTTTCGTTTTTTCGCCTAAATTTTTAAAAAATATTCATAGCTATTATGAAATTAACGGTTGACAATTAGTAACGATTAAGCGAAGTGTCTACGCGTGGCTGGCGGTCCGCCAATGCAATTAAAAATAATAATATTGAAAAGGAAACAAAACAAGAGGTGGAATTGATTCCAACGAGATCTTCGTATGAGTCACGTGTGAGTCATCAGGAGTTGACACGTGTACTTAAGGGAAACGGCGTATAATAATGCATTACTGAAACGAAAGTTCAAAGAGGTCAGTGATCTCAGGGCTCACCTCATAGCCGCGTTCCCAACTTGCTTGGAGAAACCCTCGCGTTTTTCGACGGCGGCACGCCCGCTTCTTACTCTCTTTCCCTTCTTTCTCACCATCTCCGTCAGCTTCTCTCTATTGCCCCAGACCTAGTGATCACCCTTTGAGGTAACTCTCTCAAGTCTGTTCATGTTTACTAGTCATTTTTCACTCCAGCAGCTGCATTGCTTTTGCGTGTTACTCGAGAGTTTATTAGTGTTATCAAACGGGACTCTGTAGTAATACCATGATGTTTCTGTAATTTAGATGGTCTAAACGGTGAGTGCAAAATGGTTATTATTGAATTGATTGATGGGTCGTGTTTCTTAGAATTTTTCATGCTTTCATGTTTAATTTCAAGTAGGGATCCTTTTCCCTCTCTGGTATTATTCTTAGGCCTTTTGTTTCCAATGATAAAGTTTTGGAACCAGGCATAATAATCTGGCACAGTCTTACAGATATAGTGTATAAGGTGTGTCCGTAGGACCTTTTTTTTTTTTTTACTTCCTGTCATTCCAACTTCCGAGATGTAGTTCGGACTTTATTAAGGACAGTGACTAAAGCGGATCAAAGGGATCCTGCGGGGGAGAGGAGCTATGAAGAATTGGGACCAAGTCTCGACGCTTCAAGTTTATTTTGCATTGGGTTTGAATTAGCGGAACCTAAAGTGAAGGAAGCTATTCCCTTACAAGTTACGAGTGCTATTAAATAACCGGGTTGCGGCTGAAATGGTTATAAGGTATAACCATTAGCACATAGGGTTTCTGCTCTGTCGTTACTCGTCTTTCTGGATGAAATATGGGACTGTGACACAATGGTCCGAAAGGCTGCTCATTATTTTATTGTATTTAGGGCATGATTTGATGGAAAATGAGTATGCTGATAATGTGTATCTTGACTTCGACCAAACACATCCTCAGGCCTGCCATTTTAATTAAATTTTCTACTTGAGTGTTAGCTGATTTTGTTTGTACACTAAGTGTATATGTGATTTACACATTCTAACTGTTTGCATTAGGTTGGCCGGGCAGGTTGGATTGGTGCCTGGTTCTCTACTTTATCGTTATGTACAAATACAACTGTCTAATGGAAGCAATTGTAGCATAAAATTAGATTCAAACTTTTAGTGGCTGGCAAGTGGCACTCGAAGTGGTTGATATGTTGCTTGCTTGCTGCTATCTATGGTAATTTTGCCTCTTTCTGCTTATGCTATACATGTTGGCTTGCTGCATCCACTTTAAGTCTGTTTCATTATTATGAGCCATTCAACTTTATTTGCAGAATATGATACGGGCAAAGCAGATCAGTACACTTTCAAGTGGTGCTAGGAGTTTTTTTATAGGTGGTTCGCGTTGCAGTACTGCTGATGGAAGTACTAGCACTTGCTCAGAGGATGAAACATTTGTGTCAAGAAGACAGCAGACAAAAAATGAAGTTTTACTTTCACAGAAGCCATCCGCCATAGTAACCAAAACAGCACCTGGAGTAGGAAGAACCTTGGTTTCAGGAGACTCAGTAAATGGACTAGGTTCTCATAGTGTTGAGGGTTTTTATCGATCAAGTTGCACAGCAAAAACTGTGTCCACTCCAAGTCCATCACAAAAATCAGATTCTGTAACATATGCTTGTGTTGCCGATGATGTTCCGATGCATTCAGCACACACATCTCCTTTTAATGCTGACCAGGTTTTTAGGGCGGGCATAGCAGCTGTCAACTTTCTTTCTGATATAGCTACTAATAAGCTTCCTTTATTGGATGGGAGTCATGGGACAGGAATATTAAACTACTCTAAAAACTGTATGGTGGATACCGCCAGGAGCATACCTGACATCAGATCTTCAAACGGGAAACACATTAAAAAAGAGGCTTTTTCTAGTGTTCATCCGAAGCCTTCTGTTTCTTCTAATGTTGGGTCAAACCGTACAAGTAATTATCATGGTGCAAAGGGACATGGTGTTAAATCAAATTTACCTAAAGGCATAAAGCATTTTCCTTCTTCAGGAACACGCAAGTCAGTGGTGGCTTCAAAACCTGCTGTATATAGCCATGACCAGGGAGATGCGCCACAGAGAACAAGAACTGTTCCAAACCGTTTTGTGAAAAATTCTGTTTCCAATACTCAAACTTCAGATCCACAGACAATGAGATCGATTAGTAAAGGTTTCAACAAGCACCCTGAGAACTTGAGAACACCAACAGGAATTGCTCAAACAAGTCGGCAGTTTTCAAACACAGGACGTGTTGTAGAAGCAGTTTTAGATATACTGCAGAAGCTAAAGTGGGGTCCTGCCACAGAGAAGGCTCTTTATAACCTAAATTGTTCATTGGATGCATATCAAGCTAACCAAATCCTGAAGCCACTTCAAGACTACTCTGTTGCTCTTGGCTTTTTTTATTGGTTAAAGCGACAACCAGGATTCAAGCATGATGATCATACTTATACTACTATGGTTGGCATCCTAGGCCGTGCTAGACAGTTTGGCACAATAAACAAATTACTTGAACAGATGGTCAGTGACGGATGCAAGCCCAATGTTGTCACTTATAATCGAATGATACACAACTATGGTCGTGCAAACTGCCTGAAGGAAGCACTCAATGTGTTCAATCAAATGCAGGAGGAGAGATGTGAACCTGATCGTGTCACTTACTGCACGCTTATTGATATCCATGCAAAAGCAGGGTATCTTGAAGTTGCCATGGCCATGTATGAAAGGATGCAACAAGCTGGTCTTTCGCCTGACACCTTTACTTATAGTGTCATGATTAATTGCCTTGGAAAATCTGGCAATTTAACAGCTGCTCATAGGCTATTTTGTGAGATGGTTGATCAGGGTTGTATTCCTAATCTGGTAACCTACAATATAATGATTGCTTTGCAAGCTAAAGCTAGGAACTATCAGATAGCGTTACAATTATTTCATGACATGAAAAATGCAGGATATGAACCTGATAAAGTGACTTACAGCATAGTCATGGAGGCACTTGGCCACTGTGGGTATCTCGAGGACGCTGAAGCGATTTTTGTTGAGATGAGATGGAAAAACTTGGTGCCAGATGAACCTGTTTATGGTCTTTTAGTAGACTTGTGGGGAAAGGCTGGTAATGTTGAGAAGGCTTGGGCATGGTATCAAGAGATGGTAAATGCTGGTTTGCAGCCAAATGTACCAACTTGTAATTCCCTTCTCAGTGCATTCCTTAGGGTGCATCGATTACCAGATGCATATAATCTTCTGCAAAGCATGGTTGCTCGTGGCCTACGGCCCTCACTGCAGACTTATACCTTGCTCCTCAGTTGTTGTACAGAAGCACGTTCATCATATGATATGGGATTTTGTTGTGAGCTTTTGGCAGTTACTGGCCATCCCGCACACGCATTTTTACTGTCTATGCCAGCAGCAGGACCTGACGGACAAAATGTGCGGGATCACGCAAGCAAATTCTTGGATCTGATGCATGCTGAGGATAGAGAGAGCAAAAGGGGACTCGTAGATGCAGTGGTGAATTTCCTTCACAAGTCTGGGCTTAAAGAAGAGGCTGGTTCCATTTGGGAGGTGGCTTCACAGAAGAATGTGTACCCAGATGCTGTCAAGGAGAAAAGTTCCTGTTACTGGCTTATAAATCTCCATGTCATGTCTGATGGAACTGCTGTGACAGCATTGTCTAGGATACTTGCTTCATTTCGGCGACAGATGCTGACATGCGGGACCAGTCCTAGCCGGATTGACATTGTCACCGGATGGGGACGTAGGAGCCGAGTTACTGGTTCTTCTCTGGTGAGGCAGGCGGTGCAAGAGCTACTCCATGTGTTTAGTTTTCCATTCTTCATTGAAAAAGGCAATTCAGGGTGTTTTGTGGGTTGTGGGGAGCCCCTTAGTAAATGGTTGGTCCATTCTTATGTGGAAAGGATGCATTTGTTGTAGCATCTGTTGTAGAAATTGAGCTATTAATATGAAGATTATAAATTTTATTGGGCAAGAGTGAGCATGGAGTTAGTCTGCATTTGTCTTGGTTATTCCGTAAAGTTCACGTACGATTATGAGCATGCCTATGTAATAGGAAAAGTTAGGTTAAGAACCGATTGGGAAACATATTTGGGGAAAAGGATTTGGATGGCAGAATGTAGAAGATAAGGGGCAAATTTTTGTGCAGATCTTTTTCTCCAAATATGCTCTCCAATGCCTCAATTTTTTTCCGGATATGATAGGGAATTTTTTTCTGTGGTCTATGATGGGAAATTTGGAAGAACCAAAGATGTCTAGTAGAAATTTTTTTGGGACATGTAAATTATTGTATTGCAAATTTTTTGTATTGAAAAGGAAAGACTAGATTAAATTAATTGAGGTAATTTAGTTATAAAGGTTGTTGGTCCTTTGAAAGTACAGGTTTTTTTTAAAGCACGTGTTTTCCTATCTCTCCTTTGAGGCACTAGAAAAAAGTGTCTTTTTCAAAGGAGAATTACCTAGAGGTTTCAAGTAAGGGAATATATTACAAAATGGTCTCAATAGGTTGTTAATGACAAATCGAGAAGCACACTTTATGAATGAAGCAACTACTATTTACAACATCTTGAGACTATTTTGTAACATAATCCCTCATTTGGGACCTTTGGGTAATTTTCCCCTTTTTTAAAGTACAAGTATCTTTCAAATGAAAGTAATTATATTTAAAGTATATTGGATAATAAATATGGGCTCGCTTTTAATGGGGATTTGAACGTTTTTATTGTAAATGATTAATCATTTTGTTTGACTCAACTCCACTAGTAAAAAAAAAGTATTACTTGAATGTGGAGAAAATGCGGTGCCAATGTCTGTTTTACTCCAAAAAGGCTGCAAATTATCCACTTATTTTATGGAAACGGGCCGGAGCCCAAAGGAACATGAAAAAAATAGTTTATTTGTGCATTTGGCTAAATAAAAATGGTTAGGATTTGTATGGAAAAAAATTTGTTAGAATGAAAAATAATTAAAAGCAGTCTCATATTTATTTCGAAAATATAATAAATAAAATGATGATGAAGGGAAAAAACAATTTGTTCTTTGTTTGTTTGGGTTAACAAGAAAAAACATAAAAACAAAAAAGTAACTATTTTCACAATAACAATAACATCCAATAGAATAAAAATTGAATTTTTTACATCCAATAGAATAAAAATTGAATTTTTTGTCTCATTTTTTTCACTTATTTTCAATAACTTTGCTCATACTTTATTAATGAAACCTCCACTACTTAAGCCTCATTTCCCTTCTTTTTCTTTACTTTTCTTTGTTTTTCTAAAAATTTTTCCCTTTTCATCCTGTTTTCTCCTTATTTTTCTGTGGGTTCAAATATAATCTAATTCTTTTTTTTATATATAAATAATCTAATTCTTGTAAGATCACCAATGTTGGCTGTAGGATATCCTTCCAAAATTTTTGAAGGCAAGCCATTGGGTCGATGCTGTTTATATGTTTTGTACTGTTTGCAATAAACAACAAATAATTAGGATTGTTTGTAACTAATTACCGTTTGCTTAAGAATTGATCATTTTCTGCTTTTCTTTTTTGCTTGTACTATGATATTTGATTTAAAAAAAAGAGAAAATTACTAAGAGGTCCCAAGCAACAAAATTAACCACAAAATAGTTTCAAAGATTCACAAAATTACTATAAGGTCCAGGAGTAACTGCTGAGGTTGTTAAAGAAGGCTAGTGAAGTTGTTAATGACCAACTCAGCAGCTACTCTTGGGACCTTATGATAATTTTGTGAATCTTTAAGACCATTTTGTGGTTAATTCTGTTTCTTGGGACCTCTAGTTAATTTTTCAAAAAAACCCACAACATCAAACTTCCTGTAACAGGTCAGATCAATATTTCATTTCAAAATGAAGAAATTTCTACTTTACATGTTAAATTTGATTGTTGCTTTAATTCCAAATTAAATTAATAAAGATACAGTTCATAGCTTACGGAATATACGGATCTGAACACAATTAAAAAAAAATTAATTGTCTCTTCAAGGCAGAAAATGGGGGTTTGCCCAAATTTGTCAATAATTGTAGGCTATTGGATAATCTGACACTTTCCTCTGATTCACAAGGCAAGTAGAATAAACTACTGCCTCACAACCGTTGACTCTTTCAGAATATACTAAAAACGTTAAATAAATTATTTAATTATAATATATATTTTAAAATATTTATATGTATTATTAATTTATGCATCATTTTTAAGTTAAGCAAATTAGTTTGAGGAAAATAATAATTATACCAGTTAATTAGTTTACTTAATCTATCCAAAAAAATCAACTGAATCTTATATTAAAGATTGAAGGTAGTAACTATGAGTCATAGTTTTAATATGAGTATACAATATACTTGATACCATCTTTAATATTTGATATGGAAGTCAATTGATCTTGTTGAGGAGATTAAAGAAGTTAAATATACTATATGTAAGTATTTATTTATGTATATAATTATATTATTATTAGTGTTAAAAATTATAAATATAATTTTCCTTCAATACATTTTTTAATTGGTTTGGTCTACATTCATGCATATGCTTGCTGTTGTAAGGTTATGTTTGTAAACGTTTGAACTCTCTTTCTGTTCTAAATATGGAAATGAAAAAATAGAAATGCTTCTGTTTTCTCTCAAGTGCATTTCCTTTCATGCAAAGAAGGTGGCAGAATACATATATAACTAATTATTCTATTAGCTGATTTTGTAGTCCAAGAAACAATAAAACAAACCAAAACCACTCTTTTTAAATCTGAACCAGACCATGAACCAGGATTTGTGGACCAAACAGGATCTGTGTGTATGTGTGTTGACCTGTTATTACATCATAATTGGTTAAAAAATGGGGAAAAACTAAAACTTTGAAATGATGTTGCCCAAGTTTTGCACCAAAGGAAGGAAGAACAGGTACCAACATTATTATTATTACAGGTAAAAAATTGAAAAGCAACAAGACAAAACCACGTTGCACAAAAGGAGGCCACACTATTAAGCAGCCATGAAAAGGACTATCACACATTCTCAACAACATATAAAGAACCAACCCACATTCTCAACAACATATAAAGAACCAACCCCCAAACATTTCGCTCTCTCTTCTTTCTGATCTTTTACTCAGTCTTTTGCCATACCCAACAGATCCGCATATTAACATCCAGCTTCCTCTTTCACATCAAAATGCTTCCTTTCTCACTCCCTCCAATCTATTTTCTCTCCCAAATATCTTCATCATTCTGGGGCAGTGGGTCTGCTTCATCATTCATCAATCGGAGGGATTCATTGATTGATTGAGAATTATATTATTTGAATGTGGTGGAAATATGACCCTTAAGGGTGGCACAACCCAGGCTTGTGCAGCTTGCAAATACCAGAGAAGAAAATGCACATCTGAATGCCTTCTTGCTCCATATTTCCCAGCAGACCAACCCAAGACGTTTCAGAATGTGCACAAGCTATTTGGAGTGAGCAACATTAAGAAGATGTTGAAGAACCTGGATCCTGCCCAGAAGAAAATAGCCATGGATTCCATCATTTTCCAAGCAAATCTTAGGGACAAGTACCCTGTTTATGGCTGCTGGGAGGAGATTTGCAGTCTCCGTCACCAGATTTGGGGGATGGAAGAGGAGCTTCATGCAGTTCATCAGCAGCTTGAGTTTTGCAGGCAGCATTACCAGCACCATCATCATCTTCCTTATCAGGATCATGTGGCTTCTCAACTAGAGCTGGTTATTACACCTTGTTCTAACGGCCTCCAACAGGTTGATCATATGCCTCAACCACAAGATTACAACAATATAGTGACTGCATCACCTTTACCTATGCCTCAGCAGCAGCAGCAGCAGCAGTCTTTCTCAAATAGCAACAATAATGAGGCTTATATTAACAATAGTAGTAGTAGCAATAATAATAATTCCCTTTACATTGATTCTAAGGATAGTGTCCCCCATCATTTGAGGGCTGAGAATCCATATGGTGATAACAATAGCAGTTCCATGGCGATGCAGCCCCAATTGGATGCCTCACAGCAGCCACTAGTCATTGAACAAGGAGAAGTTGCTGAAGATTCTGATGAGATGAATCAGTTTTTCGATGCTAGTGATGATAGAAAATCATTCGTTTATTCTAAGGAGGCTTATGAATCAAGGTACACGCATATAGATAATTAGTTCTTTTTACATTAGAGACTAATGTAATGTCTTTTTGCATGTTGTGATTAAGAAAATCTGAAACAGATTAATAATGATATTTGATTCTGTGCATAGCTGTCCCTGCAATTCTGAAGAATCGTTGAAAGATACGCCAAAGTGCACTACGGAACAAGTTGCTGAGAATGAATTGAAGAATGCTGCTGCATGCTTCAGTCTTACCAGTGTCAATTGATCAGTGAGGCAACTCTCCCCCATCCCGATTCATTTCCCCCCAGGAGAAATAGAAATAGAAATATTGAGCTTTTTGTTTATTTATTGAGTTTTAAATCTTTTAATTGTCAGTTTTTAAAGTAAGAAAATATGTCCATTGTCCATCACATGTTAGGGCAAGTTCTATACATAAATATAACAACAATTTGATTCTTTCTTACACACGTTTAGACTTTCTTGCACACGTTGAAGCTTTCTTACACATGCTAGAAGCTTTCTGGAAAAAGAACAGTACAGAGGGAAATGATTGCCTTTGGCAGCTCAATTTCTTATGTTCCAAGTTTTCTTATATCCAGAAAAAGTACTGTCAATTGGAAGATGATCCTTTGGCTATCAGGTTTTTCCTAAAAATGTGTTGTCATGTTTTGAAATTGCTAGAGTGGTTTGATGATTCTCTGGACATGCTAGTGGTTTTTCAAGAAAAAAGAGTAACAGAAAGTCCTGATAGCCTCTACATGCAATTTTTTCATGAAAATGTGTAACTACATTCAGAAAAAGCATGTACATGAAGGAATCTTAGCCTGTGTGCGCACCGTTTTTATGATAAATTAAAGGTACACTAAAGGGCGGTTTAGCGTATAAGGCTCTCACTAATTGGGGTATTGAAAAAGATGGATGTACACATACTTATTCCCGCAAAGGGAAATACTGTTTTAAGGGTTTAAACTCATAACCTTAAGGCTACATGGTAGTAACTTTATTGTTGCTTTAAGGCTTCGCTACATATCTTGAAAATACTCTTACTTTTGGCAATGAAACTTTCTGAAATTTGGAACAACTCAAGAAGATTACACTGAATATTTACATCATATCATGATCCATTTACATGGTATCATTTAGTGTAAAATAAATTGTATACAAGAGACATACAAAGAAGGACTATGTTAAATACAAGAATTTGAACACAGAAGGCATAAACAACCATTTCGTTAAACATACTGAATGTTGATTTAATATGCGGTTCTCTCATCTTTCTTCAGTGGTGTCCTATAATCAGAAGATTGGTCCCATTCCCATCCACTTTGATATGAATCAGAACCATTGTTTCAGGACATAGTTGAATAGCTTAACTTCTCATTTTTACCTTGAATGTGATTGTAAAAGCTGGCAAGTCCAATTCTGTTACCTAAGCCTAAGGCCTCCGTTTCTGTTATTTTTTTTATTGTTTCTGTTCCATTCTCTTTCATTTCCCCTCCGTTTGCCTTTTTTGTTTTGTTGTGCATCCCATTCTTTTATTTTTTTTTATCGTTTCTCCTTCCTTCCTTCACTTCCTCTCATTTGCTCAGTCACGAGAGTGCTCATTTTTTTTTATACAAAGGAAAGGAAAATACGAAACAGATAAAAAAACTACGTAATCCACAGAGCCTGAGTAGACAGACTCCTTTGACAGGATCTGAAGCCCAGAAGCATCCTGTAGCACGTGTTTAGCCAGCATATCAGCAGCTTCGTTCACTTCATCGCCATTTTTATTCCCGCTGGCGTGTTCACTTTGTAAACCATCCCTGATCGACCACTCTCCGTTGACGTTTCTGGAGGTGAGACACTTTGCTACATCAGAAATTAACAGGTCGAGCTTCTGGTACATCGTCATCTCCCATTTTGGGCCTATCTCCATGTCGCATTCCCTCCCATCGAGGTCGAGATCGTTACCGTGGCCCCTCTGTCGTCGTTTTTTCGCAATGGCGACGCACAGCACCGCCAAGAGCAGAGTACATGCGTCTTCGGCGCATTGTTTTACTGATAGGCAGAGCGATGGGTTGCCAGCGAGCGTATTTAGAGGAAGCTTTGTGAAGAAAGGCGTGTCCAGGATGCGCTTGCAATGAGAAGGTGGGTAGGGGTCCACCAAAGTTCTAGACGATGGTGACAAAAAGAGAAGATGAAGACGACAACGAGGAAACTAAAACAGGAGGAATGGGAAAGGAAGAGAGAAGCTGCATGCATGGAGCGAGAGTCGACGATGGAGAGGAAGAGAAAGGCAGACAGACGGAAAGGGAAACAATACAAAATAAAATAATGTTTAATAAAAATGGCAGATGGAGGGGAAGGAAAGAGGAACAATAATCGACAAAAAAGAAACCGCAAACGTAGGTGTCAAGGGCAATGTCAAAGTGCGTCTGAACTCCGTTGAAAAAAAAAATACGAATTTTAAAATATTTTTTCAGACTTTAAAATCATCTTACCGATTTTAAATTTTTTTATGAATTTCGAGATATTTTTATTTTGATTTACGTATACCGTGAGGGAACATTATTTCCTAAACATGTATAAAATTGCCCCACTTTAAGAATATAATGACAATGTTAGAATTTTCCATCAATCTTGTTCTTCTGCTTTATGATTGATCACGGTTTCTACAATCTCATTAATAAACACTTATATGTTTGTCTTTACGTTAAGTTTGGTAGTTTTACATCTATTTTTTCTTATACTATTGATGGCCAATCTATTTTCATCGATTTAATTTTCTACTGAAATTTGCACAAATCATAGTTTCACAAGGACTTGTGTGTTTAATGGTATTAATTATCATCTTTAAGTGCAAGAATCAAAACTAAATGTTATTAAAAATATAGTGGCTAAAACTAAAGTTTCTTAATCCTTATACTTTGACGGATTATAGTTTTAATTCCTAAATTTAGTTGTGTTAATTAATATCTTAAACATTTAATTCGTTATGAAACTATAACAATCAAGATTATAAATTTGAAATTTAAGATATCAAAATCAATATTCATGCAAACTTATGATAAAATAATATCACCTCAAAGAAAAAATATGGATATGCTTTCAGCTTATATCATTTTTATCAAACTTAAAAAATTTAAATTAAAGTGTGTTTTTAGATAGTTCCATTGAGAGAAAGGGGTTTACGGATTTTTAGATAGTTTTACGGATTTCAAGATGGTTTTTACGTATTTCAAGATGGTTTTATCTCAGCTTACGTGTATGGTTGGGGGAACGAAGTTCCCAAACAAGTACATTTTTTAATCACTATTTATTAATAAAAATAAACTCTTATAAATCTAGTTCGAGTTTATTAAATTGGCGAGTTTGACAACTTTACAATGAATGACCTCGTAAATATTTCTCTGCAACGTGGTCCTTATTCCTTAAAAAATCTATTTTGGACGTGTTTAACAATGTTTATAGGAGTTTAAAATTTGGCAAAAAAAAAATAGGAGTTTAAAAAAATTTAAAAACATATTCAACAATATTTTTTTATAAAATAAAATAATTTTTTCGTATGTACCTTAAATTTTATTTTAATATAAGTAAAAGTACTAGTTACAAACGGAGACTTTTCTGTCCAACTTTGAATGGCTAGTTGGCTACAATGCGTGAAGCGTGTCAAGGCCAAAACCACTTAAATATCCGTGCAATAAGGGGCAATTCCGGTTTAAAATATCTGTGGCAATGATTGAAGAGGTTGATATTTGTAAAATAATACATTTATAACTTTAGCCCAGCCTGCCCAGGTGGGGTCCAGCTAGGGATTAAGGTGAATCATTCTGATCAACACTCTGTCGATAACTCCCCGGAAGTCTTCCACGGCACTACGTGATTGGGATGGCCAACTTGGTAACTAATTCCATTGACTCCTGGATTAGTGAACTCCTCAAATTCTATATTTCTCCGAAATTTCCCATCAAGATCTCACACCAACAACGTCAGCAAGGAAATTCGAAGAATTTCTGTTGTCGACCATCGAAATCTCCAGAAATTCATCGAAGCTAATCCAACAATGGAGTGGCTAACCAATCGGTGGGTAGCTGCTGCTGGTAGCATATGGATCCAGTGGAGCTGTGGTTCATCCTATACCTTCAGCATCTACTCTCTTGTTCTCAAATCCACTCAGGGCTACGACCAATCCACACTCGATACCGTCTCTGTCTTCAAAGATATTGGCGCCAACTTTGGCATCCTCTCCGGTTTGCTCTACTCCGCCGTCACACCCTACGGTCCCTCTCCAACTTCCCGTTCGAAATCCAAATGGAGATCGTTTGGTGGTCCGTGGCTAGTGCTTGCGGCAGGCGCCATTCAGTGCTTTGTTGCTTTCTCGTTCCTCTGGGCAGCGGTTGTCGGTTTGATCGGTCGGCCACCCGTGGCTGTTATGTGCTTCTTCGCTTGGTTGGCCGCTAATGGCCAGACTTTCTTGAACACAACGAATGTGATCACCGGCTTGCGCAATTTCCCCGAGTATAGTGGCACCATCGTGGGCATCATGAAGGTTTTTTGCCCTCCTTCCCTTCTTCTTGATGTTTTGAGATTATCAATGAGTTTTCTGGGGTCATTGCAGTCTGGTCAACGTTGAATTGTTGTTGTCTTTGGCTATCGTCAAATGGAACGCAGTTTAGATGATGTCATCTTGAATTGCCAAATTTAATGGCTGCGGAGCTGGTTGGTTTTCTCATAAAACTCGGGCTGTAATATCGGAAACTCATGAATAGTTTATATGATAAACCTTGACAGGCTTATCAATTCCCCATGTGACGAAATTGTTACCCGCTTCTTCTATCTCAAATGGTTCTTTGCAATTTCATCAGTTGAATTTACCGTACGTTAACGAGTTCTGCTTTAATATGCTCTGTTTCGTTTTAGCTAGAATGTTCATCTACTACCCAAATTCTAAGCTCAACTGGCATCTCATTTATATCTTCCCATTACGATGAGAGAAAACTAACGTCTTTAATCATGTTTCTTGATTTACTGCTTCTTGGGTGAATATTACTTTTTTCTTTCCTCCCTTAGCATGGTCGCTTTCGATGAAGGCCTAGTTTGATGATTCAATGTATGCCTAAGTTCCTGAATGGTTCTGCTTCTGATGATAACATTCATTACAGCAACTCCACCAAGCCGTTAATTTTTGCTAAATGCTAGTATTTGCTTAGCGTAATCCTGAGAGCATATTATGCCTTTTTTCTCTTGACCAGGGATTTCTTGGACTTGGTGGAGCAATCCTGATCCAACTGTATCACACTTTTTGTGACGGGGACCCCACCACCTACCTCCTGATGCTTGCCTGCATACCTACATTAATCTGCCTATCGTTAATGTTTTTAGTGAGAATTTATGAAGCGCATGATGGTGATTACGAGAGGCAATTGAATGGTTTCTCTGTTGTTTCCTTGACTATTGTTGCTTATCTCATGTTTATTATAGTTTTACAAAACATCCTCATCTTTCCATCTTGGGCACGTATCTTCACCTTTGTAATCCTGATGTTTCTACTGGCATCACCCTTTGGAATTGCTACCAAAGCCCACAGGGAGGACTCACGGAGGTTTGTGCAAACCTGCTCATCTGAGAGATGTCCTCCTTTAACAAACAACTCTAAGTTAATTGCATCATCCAGTCATTTGTCAGTAGGGGATAATTTGGAATACCAGGAGCTGCCTAGTCATGAGAGGCAGTTACAGTCAGCTTCAGATGATATGGCACCTGGTGAAGAAGAAAAGAACCTCTTGAGTGCCATGTGCACTGTCGAATTCTGGATGTTGTTTATAACAATGATATCTGGGTTGGGCTCTGGGCTGGCGACGATAAATAACATGAGCCAAATAGGGCAATCTCTTGGCTACAGTATTGTAGAGATCAATAATTTGGTGTCATTGTGGAGTATGTGGAATTTTCTTGGCCGTTTTGGAGGAGGCTATGTTTCGGATTATATCATGCACAGGAAAGGTTGGCCAAGGACCTTGTTAATGGCAGCAACTCAGGGAGTTATGATTCTTGGCCATTTAATCATAGCTTCTGGATTCCGAGGAAATTTATATTTGGGTCCAGTCCTTGTGGGTATCTGTTATGGTGCAAATTGGTCATTGATGCCCACAATCACTTCAGAGATATTTGGCGTAAAACACTTGGGTACCATTTTTAATACCATTGCTGCAGCAAGTCCGCTTGGATCTTATATATTCTCAGTGAGGGTTATTGGATATATTTACGACAAGAATGCCAATAAGGATGATAACTCATGTTTTGGCACCCATTGTTTCATGTCATCCTTTCTGATCCTGGCAGGTGTGACTTTTATTACTTTTTTGGTTGGTCTGGCTCTGTACTTCCGGACCAGAAGATTCTATGAGAAAGTTGTCCTCAGAAGATTACGGCATTCATCAAAATAACTAAGAAGATATTTGCCAGCATTTGAGCACCAGGTAAAGGCTGAGGAAATCACTCTCGCTTCTTTGCTCAATGCAGAAATGTATAGTAATCCTCTAGAGGTTTGTCTGTTAGACTGACCTGAGATGTGTATTGTGTATGTATTGCTATTACATTTGTGACATTATCAAAATAAAACTAGACAATTCGTTTGTTTGTAAGTTTTGGATATTCATTGACTACCACCTTGTCTTTGACTAACGAGCATGGATTTTGTATTGGCTTTGTTATTCTGCATTTCTTTATTTTCTTACTTTTCCTTCCTATTTATCGGGAAGATAGTTTGTACTATAAAAAAAAAAAATCTCATTCTTAGACAATCAATTAGTAATTAGTACTGTGATTAAGATGGCTTTATACATTGTAAAATGAAAAGCTTGATATCTTTGAAATATAAAAGGAATACAAAGAGCTTAAGAAGAGAATGAAGGTAAGAAAATCTTAGGTTAAGCCATGTGCTTTTATCTTGGATATGTAACATGAATTTGAAACAGTGGTATCCCTTCCTACTGAGAACAATTTGATAGAGAACATTCCACTTTTTGGTAGGTTAAATTTTGAAATTTTGATCCATAGCTCTCTGGAAGCATCGATTATTGATATCTTTGTTTGCAGGTGTTATCTTATCTTCAGAAATTGTTGGAGTAGGTTAAGGATATTTAACTTGCAGCTGACCTTGTTATTCTGGAATTTACATTTCTTGTTTTGGAGTCTTTAGAACCATTGGGCTGCAATTGGCTCATACAAGTCGAAAACTTGTGATTCTTATATGCAATATATCCACAAACATCATACTGTGCACTCAAGAAGTCATATTTTTAATTAATATATAAACCAAACCTTCAATGACTGTATTCCTTTTTCACCCCTAGATTTCTAAATTTGCACCCTAGAGGTTGGTCAATGGAATTTCATGGCTCCTCAATGGAGGATATTTCATTCAATCGAGGTTGAACATCTAGTTAGCCCCTTTCATTTCCTTCCATGATAACTAACACCATGGCAATTTGTTTAAAGCTTTAAATCCTTCTTGTTTGTCTTCCATTCGCTGCTCTATCTAGAAATATACGGTCTTGTAAAGTGATCTTAGTTGTTCATCTGTTGTGTGAATCTAAGATAAAATTGAATCCACAATATAGATCGTTATGGGCGCTATAGGTGCTGAAACAGGGATGGGACAAAGGCGCTATCCTAATTTCTATGTGATAGTACCTATAACTTGCATTTCATTACACTTGGACTCCTTTTTATGGGGGCATCGGCTACTGCTGCCATTTTAGTGTTATATGACGGCTTTAGATTTGTCTTTGGGAACATAAAAGCATCTATTTTCAGGTTATACTCCGAAGAACCCTCTCATGGTGTGGCTCAAATGACTCAGTTAGTCAAGCCACGAGAGCTCTGTGTGTGTGTGTGTGGTGCATAAGTCATAAGTCTCTGTTAATGGAGGATACTAGTCTCTGGATGATGTACACTTGCACTGTAGTTCTCTTATGTCTAAGTGTTCTTCTTCTTGTTCTTTTTTTGGTGAAAAAATTTTAGGTAGGAGTTACGCCCCACGAATATATAATGCTTCCCTATGCGATGCAGCATGGAATTGAACCCTCTCCCTTGCCGCTGAAATCACAGACGAGGGATTTTCTTCTTGATGTTATATTTCTTCCTTTAAATTAAGGTTAGAGAAGTTCGTCCATTTTCTACCTCTGCTGTTTCCAAGTTTAAAGCTTTGTCATCCAGATGTTGTATGATTCCATTTAAGAATCATTGAAGAAGCTCATAATATGTTCCCAGTTGGCCATTTGGCAATAATCAATATGCAACTTTAGAAGTTAGTCTTTTGGGATGTATTTCCGTGGCTAGCAATGGGGTGGACTGAGATGTAATGTTACAGAAAAAATTTTAATGATGAAAATATGCAAGGCAAAACTCATCTTAGGTCTCATGTAAGAGTTTATACGAATTTTGAAAAATAAGTGTGACTTGTTAAAATTTTTTACTTCACAAAGTTTTTGGGCTCGTTTGGTATCACGATGAAAAATCTTGATTTTATGGTAAAATTTATGCTTTACCCTAAAACATAAGTTTTATCCAAATATTTACGTTTTTCCAAAAAGCCATTTTGAAGATAAAAGTTCGGTTTAAAACCTAGGTTTTAAAAAGCTATTTTTTTATCAAATTGTATTCTTTTCTATTTTTTCTTTCTTTCTCTTTCCTCTTTCCTACTTACCTTTTGCCTTGAAATCTATAAAAAGTATTTTCATCATAACTTTCCAAACACAAATACCTTTTCTGACCGTGAATAAATTTTATCCAATGACACCTTAATGGATTAATTTCAAATAATAATACAAAAATATCAACATCAATTAAATATTAATATTAATTTATCAATCAATTAAGTCACAGAATAATAAACATAAAATATAAAGTCTTTGGATTACAAGTCGTAAATTTCTTTGGCTAAAAAAAAATTCCTCAGACTCCATCAATAATTTTGTTAAAGATAATATTGATATTTTTTTTTGGTGAAAGATAATACTCAGCTTTTGTAATGACACACACACCTGTAATTTTTTTTAAAAACATATTGTTTAATGTTTTCTTAACGGGCCTAGACCGAAGCCCATCAAGAGCTAGTGAGTGACGATAGCCGATAGGGGCCCATGTGACAAGGGATTTGGGAACCGTCGTGTAGCCAATTCGATTATCGGAGAGTAATCAGTATGCATACAAATCTCCCAAACTAGATTCCACCCGGTAATGGTTCCCATCTAGCTCTGTGACTTTGTCTCTGTGTTACTCAGCGATTTTGGAATTGGATTCCAAGAAGTTGCACGAAAAAGAAAACCAAGAAGGGGTTTGGTGAATTGAAATAAGAAGATACGAGGCGAACACGAAGAAGAATCTGAACATTTTGAGAGGTTCATTCATCTCTCTTCACAATGAAGACGACGAAGGGAGGCAAGGTCATGAACCCCACCGATGCCTACCGCAAGGAGCTTCGTAAGAAGGAATTGAAAAGAGTATTTACTTTTCTGAGCTACTCCTTTTCCTCGGTTTTCATTCTCCTGCTCATCTTCTGATTTTGGTTGTTTATGTCTCGTGTTTAGATTGTCGTCTCATGCCTAACTGTTATTCTTCCGAGCATTTGTCATTTTTATTGCCATCTTTCTGCGTGGAGAACAAATCCTCTAGAACCATCTGCGTCTATGCTACTTATGCTTACCTATTTTCATTTAAATCATATAGAACCAGTAATTGATTGGGGGCTTCTAGTTTGAAAAAGTGGTAGGGCGGTCTACGTTTATTTGGTTTTTTGCAGCGCTGGACTCATTATCTATACGAGCATATCTGGCTGAGATTCTCTGGTTTTAGTTGTTCTGTGGGGTGTAAGATGAATGTGAAGGTAACTTTAGGAGGAAAAGTGCTTTGATATATCCATTTTTTCCCGCTTGAGTATAGGATGATTGATCATTGG
>JANTPZ010014655.1:0-10431 GCA_025593235.1 Vachellia pachyceras
ATATTCCTCTTGTCTATACTATAAAACCTTATTGGTAAGAGATAATTTAGGTGTATGTATATAGTATACACACACGGAAGCATGTTCTTCACAAAAATATTACACATATATTTAATATAAGAGCCAATTAATTTTTATTAGAAGATTAAGGTAGTTAAATCCATATTTAAAATAATTATTTATACATACAATTAGGTTATATATTAGTGTCGGTGCTCCCAGTCCCCACGCGTTCGCCGATTTTTCCCTGTGGAAACTTTTGAAGGCATGGGCCCCAGTTTAGCTACTGATGGGCCATTGAATGGGTAGAAAATCCGGAAGGGAATGTCTGTGAATGTTGCCCCAAACATTGGTTTTATGTTTGGAAGCTTTGTAAATCCCCTCTTTTGACCCTTTCTTTGTTGGTTTTGTCCTTGGGAGGGTCTATCCAGTATGCTCCATCATTTTCTGCTCCTTGAGGAAGGTTAGAGCCAGATGGGTCTATAGCTACAGGTTTTGACTCTTAACCTCTGATATAGAGTAAGGCACCATTTGTGAAATACCGCTTGACAGAAGAAGGGAGATACTTTTCATCAGGATGTAGCCATGTAGGTACATAAATGGAGCATAAGCGTCCATTAGTGCTTCAACGTGGGGTAGATCAGGCATGGAGGAGAAGTCAAGTTAGTGTTCTTCAAGCAGGCTATGGAGAGAGTACCATTTGTTCTTCCATGTTGAGCAAGGAAGGTACTAACAGGTACACTCGGAGCTTGAATCCCTCTATTGGCTGGTTGGTCTTGTGCTGTAGACATTGAACCCATCTGTTGAGTTACTGCTGCTCTTGTCTGGTCCCCAGATACATGAGTGTGTCTCAGTATGGTCCGTGAGGTCGGACCTGACACACCGGATTCTGTCGAGGGAAGGCTTCTCCGGTGAAGTAGTCCAAACTCTTAAAGCTTTAGACTTGAGACACTTGCAGCTCACCCAGATCAATGATTCCCCCGGAAAATCCATCACCTGCTTACGAGGGATATAAGAATGACAAGCGCATTTTGAATCACAATCAGTACACAGACAATTTCAAGTCGAGCTATATAAAAGAATACAACGGGAGAAAAACTTGAAGAACCTTGGGGCCAATCACAAACAGGAAGCTTGAATGGGGAGTGAACGGGAAGAGATTTTTTATTATTTGAAGCAGAAAAGTGGTTCTCCATTATTTTGTTGAGTTTATTTCAGAGATGATCGGATCTGTCTGTGTGATGAACGAGGTTAATTGGCTTTATACACAACCAATGAAGCACATCTTTCTCAAGTTCTTCATCGCTTCTTGTTTTTTCCAAGGTACAAGTGTCAATAAGCTTAACATGTCAAATATTGAAGGAATGTATGATTACAATTCACCCAAGTGTATGTGTAATGCATTTCATAACCGTGACACACACAAAGGAGATTGTTTTTTGGCTGGTTGTGTGATTATGATAATAGGAGGATACATAATTGGGGATTTCATCAACCTTATCCGCTTCCTTTGATATTAATAGCTGTGTATAAATCTGTAAATGGAGGGTCTGGAATTGTGATACAGATATTCAATGTCCACTTAGAATTGAATGTCGAAAATGGAGAGCGTGATAAAGGAAAAAAAACACGTGTGGAGGATATCAGAGAATCTATTTGCATGGGCCACATGGGAGCTGCTTCTTATTTTATTTCTCAGTCTTCCAAATTCACACATCTCCTTCACAGCCTTGCATGGTCGTTGTACGTACTTTGATAATGATAACAACACAGAAACTCAAAACTCTTTTTTTTTTTAATAAGTGATTTAATAACTTTGTGATTTGTAGTTGGGACGGTGTTTTTATTTCATGTAGATTAGAAAAAAGTGTGAAACAAAGATGCTACCATTTGAGGTGAAACAAATTTAAGATGAAAAGAAAGTAATCCAGTAAATAATCACATTTGATCTATATTTAGTAGGAATCTAACTGCAATCACAGATATCCCCCCTATGTTTGACTATGTTGCTTTGCTTTTGAATGAATAATCCCTTGCACATTTTTCATATTGACAATCCTAGACAACTAAGCTATTGTCAATGGACCATGATCATAATCCATAAATACAACCCTACGATCAAATACACTTTCTCCCCCTAAAAGAAATTAGTTCCATAAATAAACAGGCTTTAATTAAAGCTTAATGCCTAAGGCATGTAACCACAAGGCCCCTATATCAATATGTAAGAGTTTAAGCTTCATCACCATTCCAGTTTCTCTTCACCTTCGGACCAGTGGGTCCGTCCTCTCCGAACGCTTCACTCGGCAATCCCCTCACTATCTTCTCGAACGCAGATTTTAGCCTTCCCGGCAACAATTTCTCTGCTTTCTTTATCTCCTCCTCTGTGTTATAAGTTACCTTCGGACCCCATTGTCTGAAGAAGTTCAACCAAGGCGGCTCTGCCACCACCTCAGGCCCCAAATACTCTGCAGATACCACCTCAAATCTTGACCCCAAATCCGCCACCATATTGCTCTTATCAGTGTCATTTCTGATTCCGATAGCGCTCGTCCCCTGCAATACAAGCCCAGATTTTGCGTACATGGCATGCCCATGTAAGGAAGAATACGCCACAGGTTTGTTGCCGTTTTGGTATTCGAGCTGGGAGGCATCGACCCAGGTGCCTCCACTGTGTTCTGAGAAGTAGATTTGATATAGTTGGCCATTGAAATTGCTTATTCTTAAGGTCACGTGCTCCCAGTCGCCCAAGTGCTCGCCGATTTTTCCCAATGGGACATTGATGAATTCTACTTTTGCTTTTGCAGGTCCATTGAAAGGGTAGAATATCCACATGGCTACGTCTGTGAATGTTCCTCCGAGCATGGGTTTTACATGTATATAAGAACGGAAGCTCTCTAGATTTCCGTTTTTCAATCTTTCCTTGTTGCCTTGATCAGCAGGCAGGTCTAACCAATAGGCACCGTCATTGTTGGGATCTTGAGGGAGGTTAGTGCCGTTTGGTTGTACAGGGACAGGTTTTGACTCTTCTCCTTTCTTGTATAACAATGCCCCATTGGTGAAATACCAGTCTACAGAGGAGGGTAGATATTGTTCATCAGGATGCAAGTACATTACCGGAGAGTAAGCTTGGACTATTGCCTCTAATTGATGTAGATTAGGCATAGAGATTGAGTTAGCATTTGTGTTCTTCAAGCAGGCAATAGAGAGAGGGGTGGTGGTTCCTCCGTTTTGAACAATGAAGGTCCCTACACGAACACCTTGAGCTTGACTTCCCCTGTTGCTTGGTCTTGCATCATAGACATTTAGTCCATTGGGGTCATAGTTCTTACCCGGTCCCCAAATCCATGAGTATGTCTCGGGTTGGTCAGTGAGGTCTGATCGGACACACCGGATTCTGTCGAGGGAAGGCTTCTGCGGGGAGGTTGTGACAACATGGCCCACAGCTTTGTAGCCATCAGGGGCTATTGGTAGCCAAACATAACCAGGGCCGTTTTGCTTGAGTTGCTGAGAATTACTGCTCCATATCAGTTTATAATCGACTGGAGCTTTTAGAGATGCATTGCTGGGTGGAGATTCATCTTTTGCCACAAAAACCCATCCAAAAAGAGGCTTGTTGTTGGGTTGGCTATAGAAACCTAACATGGAGAATCCATCTGGTATCCCTGTTGGCTCAAAAAAGGTTGCCCCAGCATTACCCGGTCCTCCTTCAAAGGTGGTCCAAATTTTGTTAAATGTTGAAACTTGAGACACTTGCAATCCTCCTAGATCAATGATTCCAGTTGCAAATCCTTTGCCTGTATGGAACCATTCAAAACATAAAGCAATAGTCAACAGGGAAAAGAAGCAAGGAAAAAATCCAGTTTGTCCCTGAAGACGACCTCATATCAATTGGCTCCCCTAACTTTTTTGTATCAATCCAACATTACAAAGTCTAATTTTATTCTGCCTTTCATCCTTTTTCCAGGGGTGGCAAAATAATCACACGTTTTGAAAGAATGTTCTGAGTAAAGTGATGCAAAAAAAAAAAATCTTCAAGGAAGCAATCAACATTGGATCATATCAGGAGGACTAAAATGAGGTTTACTCAAAGAAGCATGGTCATGGCTTCTCAGAATATTTATGTTGCAGAATGAAGGGAGGAGGAAGACAAGAAGAGAAAGCACACCTGGTGGCCAAACTGGTGGAGCAGCGGGAAGCTTGAATGTGGTCTCAATGGCCGGAGGTGGAGGTGGTCGCTTTTTCTTGAACAGACCACGCACTGCCACAGAAGAAGAGATTGTGGGACTATTTCCCATGGATTGATCCAGAGGAGAGATTGAATGCTATAGAGTACGACGAATATGATTGTATGATAAAAGCAGAGGATTTTACAAAAAAAAACAGCCTGTGACTTAGATGAAAAATGTGAGGTCGAAAAACGATTCAGAGAACAAACATATATAAAGGAACAAGTCGAGGTTGTGTCTTGCAAGGAAGCTAGTTTTGGCCTGTGACTTTGACGAAAAATGTGGGGCAGAAAAAGTATTCAGAAAATAAACATATATAAAAGGAACAATTCGAGGTTGTATCTTGTAAGGAAGCTAGTTTTGGCTAAATAGTTATGCTTCTACTTTTCATCATTGTTTATGTTACCTTCCACACCAAGCTATCATATATGCTCATTTAGTAATTAGTAGTTGCTTTTCTTGTTGAGTAGTTCTTGACATGCTAGAGGCAATGAAATTTTGCAGGTATTATACCTTGTTTATAAATTATATACCAAGCTAATTACGAGAACAAGATAAGACAAAAATATGTCAGATATGCATTTAAACATAACAAAGTATCCCCAAAAAATCAAAATATAGTAAAACGTACTCCTTTAAACACATCAAACTTTAGTTTTCATGCAAATAATCTGTCATAATTTTAAGTTTATAAAACTGTTTTTGTTACGTTTCGTTTCAAAATTTCTATATTAACATTATAAGTAAATCATACATGCCATATGCCTTCTCCTACTTTCTATTTCTAGCTATACATAGAGATAATTTTTTTTAAAACCCGTCAAACACCAAATGTAAACACATTTTTTCATGGGATTCAAATATTACTTCTCAGACAATATTTATAATGATATAGCAATATTGAAAATGATATATTGGTTCACAAAAGAATATTCATTTGGCTTGGGAAAAGCAAATGATAAAGGTGTATCCTTGCCTTGTGGAGCTGGCCTTGCTCTGTTGGGAACCAACTACTCGTACATTTCACGTTTGCCATACGTCATTCATTAAACATGCTCAAGAAATATAACAATAATTTGTATGATTGAATATGCTGAGACCAATTATTTACATCATTTCTATGATTGAATACGAAGTTTCCAGGTTGGCCAAAAAAAAAAAGAATACGAAGTTTCCAGGTTGGCAAAAAAAAAGAATATTAGAAGTTTTCAAGAATTTATCACTTTGATTACGACACTGTGCTGACCATTTTCGCTCATTTCCGTGACTCAATCATTTGTGAAAAAATCATGGATAGGGACCTAATAACGAGTTTAGATATTTAAAATGCAAAAAAAAAAATTATATAAAATAACAGTTCAGGGAGTAAGAATTTTTTCTTATTTATTTCAGTCAAATTATTTTCGTTTTCGTTTTTATTTTACTTTAGAAGTATTTTATAAATATTATTTAACTAATATATGTGTAGTTATTAATTAACACATCCTTCACATAAATAATACTTTGGGTTATAATGACCCTGTTTGACAACTCTTTTATGAAATCTAAAAACCCTTTTCTTAGTATTTTTAAAAAAAATAAAATAATTTTTTTCATATATTTATTTTAGTTCACATAAAAGTAATTATCCATCAAACCTTCAATAAATACCTGTCCGCGTGCAGTTTTGTCAAATGTTGAATTAGATTTTTATATTTCTCGTAAATATATTTTTTTTGGGACTCACCCCTACGGTTTTCGTCTAGTCTTCCTTGAACACTCCTGTCGGAGCCTCTTCATGAGAAATAAAATTAGAAAAAAAATTTTAATTAAACAAATGAATCAAGCTGAATTTGAGTTTTCAACCTGCTTCAATCACAACCCAAGTTTGAGTGGATGTTTCTCTTTGAAATAAATTAATCTGAAAAACTTAAAGCTAACATGGTCGATGCCCTTCCTTTTTTTTCTTCTGCAAATCTCTTTTTCTGAACTGAACATAAAAAAAGTTGCTGTCGAATTAAAGAAGCAGAAACTGACAAAAAGAAGAAAATCATCCAAAAGTTTGTGTCATGAAGCAACATAGAGAAAGAAAACTATCTTAATCTTCTCTTCATTGATTTTTATACTCGTCTCCAGGGAATCCAAATCTACCATCATCAAAAAAAATAGCAAAGAGGAAGAGCATTGCGAACGAAACCAAACAAGAAACTGAGGAAAGGAAGAAGCTAAGAGTGGAAGAAAAAAACTCACATGAAAACCGTTCCAGCGGAGTAGCTTCGAGAAGCGCCATTTGCGCGGATGCCAACAGAATCGCAACGAACACGAACTCCGGCAGGCGAATCATTCTTGAATGCTTGTCAGTTCACAGATCTCCGAAATCTGAGGCTGCGGCGGCCACCTTCAACGGCGATGAGGCGGAAAGTGAGAATGAGAAGCGACGCGGAGAAATCAATGGAGAGTGGAGGGAAGCATTTTTTGGCAGTGGCGTGCGATACTTTAGATCTGCTTTGTGGTTTGTCTTGCTTGACCGACCATATGCTAAAGCCTCCGCCTCTCTCTCTCTCTCTCTCCCCCTCGTTCAACTTTCTTTAAAGCTAAATGCAAATTGTTTATAGTGTTCCTTCTTTCTTCTCACTTTCTGTGCTGATTGGTCTCTCCCTCTCTCTCTGTCCCCCCTCTTCTTTTAATGTGCAGCTCATGAAGGAACAGTTGCAACACAGAAGGAATCTAAACCGACTCTTCTCCCCCTTTTTTACATCGCGTTTAATAGTAATTTTATTGCGGAACGATATAATTTATTCATATATTTATCTTCATTTAGATAAAAATGTTTTTCTGTCACACTTTTAAATAGGTATATTATTCATTTTTTCATATGAATTTTTTGTTTTGATTATCACATTAAAATGCAAAATTTTAGGGGAAATAATCAGTGTGTCGAAGATAACGATCCTTTGAATTTGATAACGTGGAATAATGGCAAGGAACTATTTTCCTCTCTTTTTGGTAGGGATTATGACCAGAGTTTTACCATTTTAACTTTTGCCTTTTTTTTTGGTTATATTGAGTTTCGATCTAAATTTGCTCGGTCACGGTGATTGGGACACTTAAAATTAGCAAATATTTTTGGGTCCAATTGGTAAATAATATCGACCCATAAATTATAAAGTCGTAATTTCAAATCATATTGTTAATATAAAAAATTTATGGGTGGATAAATTATGAGTATATCTCCATGAACGCTCTCTGAGTATATATGTATGCTTTGGTGAGTTCCAAGATCTAATTCATCTAAATTTTTTTACTAAAATACACTCATCCTAATATCATCACGTAGAGGTTTAAGCTTAACTTTATATAAATGTAGAAAATATTTACTAATTTATTAATTAAAATATGATAATTCGGCAGTACGTAATGCCATCCGCATTAAGAAATCATGACGGTGGCCAGTGAAATTTATATAGAAGAAGATGATGATCACAAGGCATATTGACTTATTCATTCATTACTTACTTAACTTACCTTATTACTTAAAAATATTTATATTTATTATTTTAAATATTTATTATTTTTTAAGACTGATTCGTCTTAACTTATAAATTTGTACGGATAACATATAGTGATACAAGTATTTTGTAGAGACTATATAATATTTATTATAAATTTACTTTCCTTAATATCACGAATCCCAATCAACAAGATTATATATTAAGAATAGGATGAGAGTACATTTACTTTCCTTAAAATTGTAAGAAGTGGGACCCACAAAGACACGAGGCAAGGGGATGGGATCTAAAGTTTAAAAAACGAGTTGGCCCGTGGGTGCAACTCGCCAACCCATCTAATCATGGTGGGTTCTCAACTCGTGGGTTAAACCTGCCAACTCATCATTTTAATTTTTTAAAAAAATACATATTTTATAGTTTTACCTTTTGTATGACAATATTATTTTATAAAGAAAAAAGTAATATTACATTTTATTTTTAAGAAATTATTAAAAATTTATTGATGATATTGGAAAGAGATTCATATAAATATTCTATCTCATAGAAAAAACTTGATAAAAAATGAAAAAGAAATTTATTTTTATTTAAAAAAATAAAGCTTTCATGGCGGGCTATAGGTTGCAATTTTGTAACCCGTTGTGGTGGGCCAACTCATGCGGGCCCGCTTGCATTCCACTCCTAATGGAGTTCTTCCATGGATGCGCAATGAACTGGTCTTTTTTTTTTTTTTTTGCCTTTTCAACTCGTGAGCCGTGAATTGTGATTCAATTAGGCCCAAGCTTGGTCTTGTTCTCATCTCAGCTAGGCTGAGCCTGTACGCTGGTTCATTTAAAAATCCTTGATACAAACCTAGGAGGATTGGTTCTTGCAAAATTGATTAATCTCTTACAACAAAATAAAAAGATTCAAATTATCATTGGAGGAAGTGCTCATATTTAAAGCCCGACAATGTTTTGAACAAAATTATTTCTAAAATAAGGATACGTGTACTTGAAAAAAAATTATACTCACAATCTACCTAAATATTTTTATACAATCATTTCTAAAATATCTTATTTATTGTTTCTTAAATATTTTAGGTAAGATATGAGTGTTATTATTACTTATAAAATTATCTTATAATCTTTTTAATAATCTTAATTCATTTTGTAAAATATTAAATTGCAGCAGTTTAAAATTGAATACAATGATTGGGATGGAAAGTAAAGAAGGAATTATGTGAAGAGAATTCTCTCCCAACAATTATGTTCTTGAAAAGGTTAGTGTATGTGTGAGAAACTAATTATTACAAATCAAGCATACTTAACTTAACTAATCGCTAGAAATTAACATTAAAAATATTGATTTCAAAGCGTGCATTGATTAAAATTTGTAAACCTCCACTAAAGAGCACACAATGCTCCAAACATAGTGAATAAAAAGCAATATTGCTTTAACATGTCAAACAAGATTTGAGATAGGCTCAATCAAAGGCTGAATAATGCAAAATGCTGAACAGCCAGAAAACATCACTCAGAATGCAAAATCCACAAGTCACAATGCCATTGGACCATTTCATTTGTTCTCATCAATACTTTATAGCTGTTAGTTGAGATATCCATTTCCTAGTCCTATTTCACTAGCAACTCACCCCATAAATAATGGTTAATCAGATTGAGTATAACGAAATGAGTTAACCCTTGTCATATGATAAACTAAAATTCAAATTTCTGATAGAAGAGATACACATATTTAGTGTTTAACAATAGTTTTACTGAGATTACCTCGAATAGGAGTATACATGTATTCAGCACAAATAAAAAACCCAATTGACTCCATAAAATTTTATTTCCTTCCTAATTTATGATAACTTTCCCATGGTTTTGACTTTTGATCGCATGTACTCTCTCTGCTGCAAAATATTGGACACTTTTCAAAAGAGATTCTTAATCAATAATACAAGTCGCATAATGAATTATTTAGAATCAAAGTAAACATTCTTGTCCAACTCTTGTAACATTCAAATCTATCAGTGGTGCATAGTGGATATTGAGAAAACGAACATATATGAGAGTGATGAGAGAGATTTGAATAGGAGCAAAGTTAGAAAATTTTTCAAATTCAAACAGGTTTAATAAGTTAATCGCTTTTCTTTACAGCCAACGAGGTGGTTGAAAACAACTTAGATTTTAAATCCAGGGGAGGAAGTACATACAACACATCGCTTTCTTCCATCGCAATCCATAGCTTTAGAGCTCGTTTGGAACCTAGTTTTGGTAACCTAGGTTTCAAAACCTAGGTTTTCTCTTTCATACTTTCTCTTTCCTACTTTTTACTCTTTTCTCTTTCATACTTTTTCTCTCTATCTCTTTCTTGCTTTCCTCTTTCCTACCCACTTTTTTGCCTCGGAATCCGTAAAAGCTATAACATCCCAAACATAAATCACTTTTCAAAACCTAGTTTTTACCTCGGATTCTGTGAAACCTAGGTTTTAAAATAACTTCCAAACAAGCTCTTAATCTCTTCTCGTTAGGTTAAATTTAAACAAATGGAGACATTGTTGGACGTTTATTAAAAGCGGCATTTACTTAATTTTTACCATCCTGTGTTCAACAGTGCCAACCATTCTAGAGAGTGAGTTTACTTAATGAGTTTGAGTAAGGAAAGGGTTGCAGTACCATATAATAAAGTGTATGTCTATTTTTCCTAAGAAGTTTACTTAATTTACACACATC
>JANTPZ010014686.1:0-11538 GCA_025593235.1 Vachellia pachyceras
AAAATCACATTCTTCTCTGTTTCCAAAAAAGAACAGAGTTATGTTTCCTTGTGATGAGTTAGTTCTTCATGTGCCCATCTTCCCCATCATGCCTACATCACCTTAGAGAATTGGGAAATGCAGAAAGCTTGGATCTTTAATGGCTGTTCCCCGGAATTTGCAGACCCAGTTCAAATTTCTGAACCATGCTTCACTCATTTGTTGGATTTGAAGGTGGTTAATTGATGTTCTTGGTACGTCCCTCTTCATATCGTTCTTCCACTTTTAGCATTCTTTTGGTTTGTTGAATTTGAATTTGAACCAGGCGAGTGCTTTTGCTGATATATACTTACCTGTTGTCCAGTGTTCCCCCAACTGCAGAATTGTAAGTGTTTGATGAAATGCTTGTGAGAAATTTGAGTAATTGGATAAACACTGGTGTTTTTTGCTTTTTGTTTTCTTTTGTGATCCGGAGTGAGTGGTTTGAGTAGAATGTGTGGTGGATATGATAATTATCGTCTCGGAACTGAACTATTTGGTTTTGGTCATAATCGGAAATATAGTACGTTGTATTACGACAATGATTAAGGGTTAATTAATTATAAGAATTGATCAGAAGAATGATTCGGCAAAAAAAAAAAAAAGATCAGAAGAATGATGGAAGGCTATACAAGTCGTAGTCTATCTCCTAGGTTTCACGCCATCCATCTCAGTCGTAGCTACAGCTTCACTTCAAATAATTTTTTTAGGAAATAATTTAGAATCAAAACCTAAATAATACACTAAATCCAAGCAGAAAAAGAGTATTTATACTATATTCCCAAAAATAAATTAATTAATAAATAAAACAGTAGCTTGATAAAAAATAATATATATATATATATATATCCCTGTCTAATGACATGATGATGTTGATTTATTTCTATCAAGAGTCTAGGAATAAATGATACTACCAGAGGTAAAAAAAAATTATGCTTCTGCTTTTTAATGTAGGACTTAATTAGATAGTTAATTTTAATCTTAAATGTAATATTTATTTTCATATTTATCAACATATTTATCAAATTTTTCTAAACTACCCCTATCGTTACTTTATTGATAATGATCAAGTAAGTGAGAGAAGGGAAGGAATTGAGAGAGATGATTAGTGTGTTGTAGAAGAAAAATGTCATACTAATAAATTTAAATACCTTTCTTAATTTAATCAAATTAATTAAATAGATCTTACTGTACTCATAGAAAGATACTATTTATAACTAATGATTTATGTAGTATGTTAAAATCAACATTTTATATTAATGTTGATATGTTAACTAGAAGAATGATAGAAAAAGTTGTACGCATACAAAATGATTAAGGGGGTTGTATGTAATTTCAGGCCAGAAAAAGGGGTTACATGTTATTTTGTATCACTTGGATTCAATTGGAAATTCCATTTTCATTTTGAATGTGATTAGCTTGTAGTATTAGGGAGGTCTTAGCACAAGATGTGCCTCTTATGCCAATAAGTACTGCTCCTCAGGTTTCAAAAAAGAGTGAATATTATACAGGGAAGAGAGATCTTTAAGGAGCTATTTGGTTAGATTAACGAGTATTATCAGAAAAATGCCATTTAGCAACGGAAAAGTCCATCACTAAATGGCTATTTTTCAACAGAAAATTTTCATTTAGCTATGGAATATATTAGCAACCCTCATTTTAGCAACGAAAAATAGCCATTTAGCGACAGATTTTCCGTTGCTAAATGTCATTTTTCTGGTGGTAGAGGTGTAATTTCTTTTCAATGACATTCACATCAATGTGTGTGTGTAACATTAATATTGCTTGTCCTCTCCTCACTATTTAACAGCAATGATATCATTTTATTACATTTTTTATTTAAGAAATATAGGATATTTTACATTTAAGCATTAACTTTTTAATTTTCTTTTCCAATATTCCATTATCAAGGAATGTATTGACATTAATGTCTATAAAAATAAATTATATAATAACTATTTAATTAGTGTGTTTTCAAGTTTCAATATCAAGCAAATAAAAGCTGTTACCCTTTTGAGAGGCCACACTTTTAAATCCTGATGATAAGAAGAATATGTGAATACATATAAATATGTCATTCTTAATGAGGCCCTAATGAAGTTGCCTTATTTTCATCAAGGGCATATGCTTTTTTTATTTGAAAGCGACGAAAGTACTCATCATATTCTTTTCATAATTACTAAGTAAGAAATAGGGAAATTAATTAAATATTACTATTATTAATTAATTGCGTTTTGACCTCTCAGTCTCAAAGCAAACTAATCCTCACTGATTTTGCTTATCTTAATTTAGTGGTTGATTTGTGTCTGGCATATAATAGAAATATCAACTGAAATCAAGCCTTTAATTTGAACCCCCCAAAAAAGGTTTTTTCCATTGACCTTATCATTTTATAGGAATAAATTGCCAAGGGATGGTATGTTAATAATGATTAATAAAGAGGAGCACAATAAAATTTAAATATTACTTTGTATTTAATATAATATTCATTTTATTTTACTTAACAAGAACATCAAGGGCATATGCTTCACTGTAAATGAAAAGTCACATTCAATTTCGTAATATTGTGTTTAACTGTGAAAGAGACGATTTTATCACTAATGACTTTATGCCTAGTGACCCATCATTCGTGGGTAAAACTGACGAAGAGATTAGATTAATACTCTCACATAAAAGGGAGAGAGTTCGATCATAGGGAATGCCATTTAGTTGTGGCTTTAGTTACGGCGTTTGAAGAGTCATCTCCGCAACTTAGTGAAGTTGAGTTGACTTATCAGTGTGTCCAGATCAAAAGGTTTGTTTGGCTTGCTCTAGTGACCGTAGGGACATGCTCCAATGGATTATGAGTTAGATGTTATGCCATTGAATTATTGGTGAACCCGGCTCTTCCTAAAAATTACCCTATCAAGACTTTACGCCTAGTGACATAAAAGTTTTCGTAAGCAAGAGGTCTCATTTTTATCTGATGTATAATCTCAAGTCGTTACTCCCTGAAAGATTTGATTTTATGGGATTTTGTTGAGAAATTTACAGGAAAGTCCTCGCATGAGAAAGACTTTTGAATCTTGATGCTGGTGGATATCATATGGAAACTTGCCAAAGTTATAACGTAAAGCATACTTTTCACTTTTTTTGTCCAATTTATTTTCTTCATTCCCAGGCATTGTATGACATTGGATTCTCATAAATAAATTATTTAATTAATCATAATTTCATGAATACATATTACAATTACAATTTAGATATAAATTGTTCATTAAGCATCGAGACGATTTCTATAAGCATTAACAACATTTTAATAATAAAAATAATGACCTTATTACCACATGTATGAAAGCTCCTATATAAAATAGAGTTCCAAGTTCTAAAGAAATATGATTAGCAACTATGCTCAAAGTTAAATGGCATTTGAATAATTTCATCACTTTTAAATTCTGATAATGAAGAATCTTTGGTTCATTTTCTAACACTTTGGGATTTTTATCCTTACATGGCATTGATATGCTTTTTTGGAGTCCTTAGCCATCCCCCCCCCCCAAAAAAAAATAAAAAACCTCATGCTATTATTAAAAAGGGGAAAAAAAGAAAGGAGCTAGAAAATTAATGGCTACTAAAAGTAATTAATTTTACCAACCTCTATCGTTGTGAGGTAAAAACGATGAGAGGCATAGTTGTCCAAAAAAGAAAATGTGCCCAAGAGGCACAAAAGTTCACACATAAAATACAAAGAACTTTAAGCTGAATCATTGTGACACAGAATAAAATAGTTGGAGAATATATATATATATATATATATATAAACCCTAAAATGAATGAACAGGCACAAGAAAACTTTGAAAAGAAGCAAAAGGAGGCAAGATGAATTAGGGAAAGAGAGTGGGTGAAATTAGGGTCATTTGATAGGTAGTGTTACATTCATTTCGATTCAATCAAAGGGACTCTCCATTTTTTGTTTGCATATCTATATCTATCTATATACGTATGTATATAATGTGCTTTTTTGGAAAAAATTATTTATTCCCCAAAAGTATGTTCAACAGTATTTTTCCGTAAAATGAGATAATCTACTTCACATATTTACCTCGATTTGCGTCAAAGTACTTCTCTACTACGTTTCCAGATGAGTCCAATGTATAGGCAACACATGGTGACACTTAGCTTAGAGATAAGACTTTAATTGGCATGCCTCTCACCTACATAACCCATATCCATGTCCTACAAATTATGTGCCTTAGCTTTTCACTTATAAAAGTAGTAAGAATTAATATGTAAGTTCTTATAATTTCATATTATTTTTAACATGTTTTTGTAGTTTTTTTATCATATCTTTATGATTTCAATTGTTTTAATTAAGTTTTGGTAGGCATTTTCCCCTTCATTTTTATCATATTATTCCAAGTTCATTTGATTTTTAATCAGGTTTCTATAGCTTTTCTTTTCTTTTTATATCAATCACTTGAAACTATAGAGAAGTAATTAAAAATTAAGTGATCATATAGGGACATTTATAAATGAATTTTTCATTAAAAGTAATACTTGCTCCAGTCCTAAAGTGACCCTATTCATCTAACATCCCAAAAAAGTGCGCAACTTTTCATTAAAATTAATAGTAAACGGTAGCACGAACCCAGCCTTTTACACCAAAAGCTAGCTCATGAAGGCGAGGCGTGAACTCACTTATATATCACCCGGAACCTCTCTTCCTAACTGATGTGGGACTCATTATTCCCAACCCGTGAGGGACCCGTATGAACTAGGAGCAAACCCATGACCAACTAAGTGAGAGTAGGCTCTGATACCAAATGGTAGCACAAACCTGGCCTTTTGCCCCCAAAAACTAGCTCATGAAGGTGAGGCATGAACTCGCTTATATACCACCCTAGACCTCCCTTCCTAACCGATGTAGGACTCATCATTGATACTCTAAGGTTCAATGTTCAATATGTTTTTTTCAAAATTAATATCCCACACCCTAATTTTATTTTTAGTTTAGAGTGCTTGAAGTGCAAAAAATGCAGCATGGTATTGAATGTATCATAAATAAGATTAGGATATTGGGTGTAAATGTATAATAATAACAAACTGATGGATGCTACTTTACCCAAAATTATATATATATATATATATAAAACAATTAGATTATATATAATCAATTATATTTAAATTGTTAAAAAGAAAAAGAGGGGACACATGGTGGGAGTAATAAAACAGAAGAGGAAGAATATGGTGGGTGAGGCTTAGGACCAATCTCATACACACAAATCGCTATCGAAGCAGAAGCTTAGGTTGTTTAATTAACGCTCACTTTACATTTTGCTCTGAGGGAGTTAATAACCTTAATATAATTAATATTTACGTTGGTACATATATATAGATAGATCCTGTGTGTGTGTGTGTGTGTGTGTGTGTGTGTGTGTGGATGTGGTCCTTTCCACTAACACATTCATTTATTCACCTAGCTTACTATATCAACCATATATAAAATATAATACTTGAGGAACTTTGTTTTTAATAAATTATATATTCTTATATATGATGTATGTACATCTCTTTTCCCCCTGCAAATTTTATATATATTTCCTATATGTTTTTCTTAAAAATCAATAAAAATATCTCCTACATTGAATTGAAATTATACATAGCTTTTCCATTACACAAAGAATAAATTACATTATTCTCTTGAGTTTCTTGAAATTATGTAAATGTTATTTATTTTTAAAATGCACAAAAGTACCTTAAAATAAAACAATGTTCTTACTATAAAAAAACTTAATAGATATGTGTAACTTACTCCTTCAGTCATACTTATACATGTGGGAGTTAATTAAAGAGTTTGATTTGGTCTTAAATGTAAAATTTCAATTTTCTTCATATGTCAATTTATTTTCTTTCTCAAACTAATCATATTAATTGCAACATTAATATATACATTCAATAAGATTATTTAATTATGTTTTATCATTCTTTTTGAGAAAAAGAAGTAATTTGCTCCACTTTTTTTTTTCGGTTGCCCACCCGGTTCATCGGAGCTTCGCTCCGACTACGTCCGGATCCGACCCGCGTCGCGCACCTGGCATGGTGGGTGAGTCTCCCAACGGTGGCTGCTGCATACACAAGGCTCGAACCCGAGATCTTGTTTAAGCTGGAACAAGCCGCTTACAACTTGATCCAACCAGCCGTTGGTAATTTGCTCCACTTGTATGGTCTTAAGATTACAATATTTGCTTTGTAGAACCCAACCAAAATGTTGGAAGATCGAAGTTGCAAAGAAAGAAATATGAGTCAATAGGGGTAATTTTCATTTTAAATAACTAAAAAAGAGTGGCATTTTAACAAACACCAACACATTTTTATAACCAATTAATTAACTTAACTAATCTTCTTAATATATGTGAATTAGTTATCTAATTTTTACACTTAATCAGGATTAATAGTAATTATCTTCAATAGAAGCATGTGTAAGAATTATAAATAAAAGTGATGTCTATATAATTATAGCAAAATAACAACGAATAGTCCATAAAATTTTCTAATTTTCAAGAAATATATAATTTTTATATGATTTCATTAAATGCAAATAAATCTGATATAACATATAATACACACACACACACACACACTCAGTCATTCACCTATATAACTAATTTTCCTTGAAGAATATTTAAAAGAGCTTAATCATAAAATTTTATAATATGTAAATAATACCGTATCATGCTTTCATTAAGGCATATAAAAATATAGTATTTGGTAATTAGAAAATATACCAAAAAGATGTATGGTTTGGTTAGGAAAATCAGCCTCTGACCCACACATAACCAAATGAAAAGCACACACGCTGAAGCACTAGTGGATTAATTATTGTCAAAGCAATAAAAATCTTGTAGCATAATTAGCCACACAAATTAGTATCTAATCTGTAATATAAATTTACTTCAATGAGATCGTGATGGATTCAAGGTTGTGGTTGGTAAACAAGAAAAAGAAAGGCTTGAAGTTGATAGTATATATATTAAGGTATGATCCATGTTTTAGTATTTTGTTAATTTTTAGCCAATCATCTTTCCTGTCTTTCATTTTCACTCTTTGGTGTGTGCATATATATATATATTTATATCTTAAACATGTACGTATTTGAACTAACATTACCAACTTATGCAAAGTGTACTACAAGAAAAATGTTTTATTCATGCAGATTTTCTTGCGGATTTTGTCTAAAATTCCGCAGGAAAAACTTTTCCTGCGGAGTTCAATCCGTAGGTATAAGGTTCGTAGAAACAGGTAATTACCTGCGGATTTTTCCCCAGGTAAATCCGCAGGAAAATCCGTAGGAAAATTTAAAAAAAATTTAAAAAAAAATTTGAATTTAGTAGTATTTTCCCAATAAATTCTCTATAGATTCTTATGGTAGAAGACAATGAGTTTGCTTTTGTGTATATATATGAATATTTAATAATTTACAATAATCGAATCAATATAATCCCATTATAAATACATGATAGCTTACAACAATCCAATTAGTTTACAATATTTACCATGCCCCAAGCCCAAAATCTGCTAGCCCCAAAGCCCCCAAAAAGGATCCTCAGTCCTAACTTAAATAACAATGCCATTTTTTTTCGAGATGACAAGACCCTAGAGCAAATATCATTGCTCTCTACAAAAACTAGATCAGTAGCTCAAGAACTTTAACACTAATGAAGTTTGCCTGACATTCATTAGCAATAGCTTTGGCCAGAAGAGTTTTACCACATCCAGGGGGACCAAAGAAAAGAACCCCTTTTGATGGGGACATTCCAAACTTCTCAAATTTTTCAGGATGTTCCACTGGATATTTGTTTTCTGGAAGGCGCCGAGCAAAGGAGTCAAGCTTGCAGTTCCATTGAAGTTGGTGATGGTGTTAGCTGCTTTGGTCCATGGAAGGTGAAGTTGTGTAGTAAAGTAGCTAATCATATGTGTACTGAAACCCACCACTGCTAGCTTCTCACATGAATCATTTGCTTCACCCAAAAAAAAAAACAAAACGAATTCATCAAAACCCATTAACTATAAGCTAAGACAGCAACTATATGAGGAGAAAACTCAAACTTTTGAGGATAAGAGAACTTCAATACAAAAAAAAAACCAACAAGTTTAGAAGCTATAGAGTTTGGAGGCATACCAAAGATAAAGGGCAATGTGAGAAGGCCACCCTTTTTCCTTCTTGGAACATGGTTGTGATCTTTATTCTGCTGCATCTTGCATATAAAGATTATATAAAGCTAAGTTTTAATTTGCTAGCTTGAGCATAAAAGTTGAACAAGCATGCAAGTATTTATAGGCTAAGCTTGAAGTAGTAGATATGGAGTCCCTTTTTTTGTCTTTATATATGTAAATACACACATGGTATGGATTTGATGAAATCGAATCTGGTTGGCCAATAAAAACGCTCACTTTCCAGAGAACAAATTCAATAACTAAATGGGCTGGACTCTTTTATTTTGGAATACCCTTTGGCCAGACCAGTTTTCGGTGTACTCTTCCCAGAACATGTCTGAGGACGAATGCGCTCTTCTAACACTCATTTTCCATACAAAACATCAGAGTAGCCTTTAGCTTTTGCTGCAGACTGTGCCTTCAGAACCTTTAGAATATTTGCATGGACAAACACAGAAAAAGTGGGGGGAATTGTAAGTATGCCAGTAAAAAAATTGAGAGATCAAAAGCTACCAAACAAAAATGACTTTAATCCAACAGAGTGTAATACCCATTATGAATGTCAGTTCTAACTAGCATAAGGAGGTGAACATTTTCTATTATTCGAACCATAAAACAAAAGCGACTTCCTGTCATGATATGAGTGTAGCTTACTGCAGCATAGTTGCCAATGGTCTTCTATTATATTATGGAATATTGGAACCATATTGGGACCAAGTTCAGGTCCCAATTCATTTCCTTGATTCATGTGAGGCATCATATTATGGAATATTTTGCTAAGCAACATCCAAGGCGGTGGTTCATCAAAGGACCAAAAGGCATCATTACAAAAATGGGAATATTTTGCTAAGCTATCAACACTGGCAAGTTTTCTTCTGTTAATCATCTGAATATCTATAGACCAGGCTGTTGCCCAGAGCGATTTTGCTTCATCAATGCAGAAAGAACTACAGAGAAACACAACTACGAAGAAACACACAAATCTGAAATCCAATCAGGCATCAAAATCTAGACCCGATATAGACAAATCTGACAGCTCAAGGTGAATAACAGTAACGGTCCACAAGACGCAAGGAACTGGTTTACTTCACTGAATCCAAAGCCATAAGAATGGATTTGAGGGGTTTCTTTCCTCAATACCCTTTCATGTCACAGATTTCAAATTTAAAGATCATGGAATACTATTCGTTTTCCACTTAAGCGTAGAAACGAAGGCGAAGTCCTACTTCTTCTATCACCAACTTTTATATTCAAGTAAAATCGAAGACATTAAAGAAGTCCTGCCTTCGTAGAAACGAAGGCGAAGTCCTGTGCCGTCGCAGCCGGATTTCCACAAAAACAATCGCTCCCACAAACCATTCCCGTCTCCTAAATTGTTTCAGCTGTTGAAATACAAACAGAACAGAACAAACAGAACATACGGCAGACAAAACACAGAACTGATCAAACCTTAACTCATCACATTCGCCAACGAAGCAGCTCGACGGAAGACGCCAGCGGACGACTGTGCTCCGCCATGGCTTCGAAGACGCAAGCCGACGAGAACCCACGACCAAAACGGAGGAGGTGGGGTGGGGTTTCAGAATGGGTGTGGGGCGAATGGAAGATGCCAGCTCGAACAGGTGTGGGTGTCGAAGTGGGATGGGGGTGGGGTTTCAGAATGGGCAGGATACGAGGGAAAAAAACTTTCCTGCGGAATGTAAAATCCGCAGGAAGGTTAATATTATTATTGTTTCAAAATTTTTTTAAAAAATAAAAGAAATACATGTGGATTTTAAAATCCGCAAGAATTTTTTTCCAAATTTTTTTTAAAAAAAATTAATTGTTCCTGTGGATTTAAAATCCGCAGGAAATTTATCTGCGGATTTTAAATCCGCAAGTAATTTTTTTACAATTTTTTATAAAAAAATTTAATTTTTTCTGTAATTTTTTAAATTTTTTTTAAAAAATTAACTTTTTCCTGCGGATTTAAAATCCACAGGTAATTTTTTTTAAAAAAATTAATTTTTCTTCAATTTTTTTATAAAAATTAATGTTTCCTGCGAATTTAAAAATGCGCAGGAAAAATACCTGCGAATTTTAAAATCCGCAGGAAATATACCTGCGGATTTTTCTTGCGGAAAAAATCCGCAGGTATATGATAATTTTTTACTAGTGGAAATCCTTTATTTACCACTTATTTACGAAAATGCCATTACATTTTCTACTTTTGCCATAATTTCCAAAATGCCATCACTTTTCTACTCTTTATTAATTCCAACCTTGCCCTTAGTTGACTTTGACATTTTTTGTCAACTTTATTTAAAATGACCATTTTACCCTTAGTAATTTTTTACTTAAAATCCTTAAGACTAAGGAATTAGTCAATTAAGGCATTTTCCTTTCCGTATTTCTATATCCATGGGTGTTTAATCATCACATAAATACCGACTTAGCCTTTATTTCCACTCACAGGAAATGTATGGATATTACAAGTTGTAAGCTTAAAAATAAATTCATGACATAAATGAAAATTCGGATCGTAAATTCTAATTGGAGAATGAAAAGAATTTAGTTTTATTAATAAATAACAGTTAACAGTATATAATTAAATAATTTAAGTATTAAAAATGACAACAATTTGATTTAAATATATATATATATATGAAATTTAATTAATTGAAATCAAATCTATTAACATCCATAGATACTATCAATTTTACATGTAAAGTCAATAATCATAATCAAATCTAAGAAAACTAGCGTAAGTTTAATAGTGAATTGACATGATTTTGTAAGGTAGAAACATAAAAACAGTAAACTTGATAGCTAAGTTGGGTGAGTTTGATTGGCTTTTCAGTACGTACAAGTTTATTTGAAAGCAAATTGATATTTTTTGTAAGTTAGAATCGTAAAATCGTAAACTTTACGAGTCTTGTGAGTTTGACAACAACGAAGTAATATAAAACACACCTACACTTATAACTTCTTTCCCATTTATATTTTCAGATAATTTGTTTTGGACGTTGTCGTTTGGCAGTATTTTTGTTACTAAGCTACTTCATAAAAAAACGTAATAAATAACTGGCTGTTTATAACTTTGCAATATATATACATCATTACTCTTTCAGAAATGCTTGTCAAATTACTGTTATTTTCTAGATGCTATTTTACCCCATAATTTAACGTTTTCCCACGAATTAATGATCCCAAAAAAGTGGTACGAATTAATGCTACTTGGCTTCTTGGATAACCTTTTCCCACGAATTAATGATCCCAACATATTGGTACGACAAGTTCACAATCAAGTCACTTCTGTTTCAGTGGAGGCTAGACTCAGCTACTTGG